>JAXQGN010000025.1:0-95681 GCA_037039805.1 Irpex sp. M6601 | reverse complement strand
GCCATGTCGATCATAGGGACCCACTGTACATCTTCGTGGGTATTTATCCATTCGATGAAGCGTTCCTACGCCTCTAATGTCAAATCTCTTCCACTGAACTGACAACCGGACTTTACATACAAGCATCATGAGTACATGGGGTCTCCTATGTAGACGATCAATGTCAAAGAAATGTGCAAGTGTGAAACTGTCGGAAGAGTGAGAAAGCTTACCCACTGATAGCAGACGGGCAAACGGGATAGTAATCGAGGTTACCTTTGCGGCTGAGAATGATCTTCGAAAATGGGAAGCGCAGGAGGGAAGAGGAGATTATAGAGTCGTGCAATTGACTGGTAATGAGATGTGGCGCTTGGGCGCGCCGTCCATATGATTTATTCATGGATAGATCCAACGCAATACACTCGCTCAATACCCCTATCACCCTGACATGGACATCGACGTTGAGTCGACGGCCCTCCTCGTCCATCTCCTCTTTCATCCACCGGCCAAGACCTGCGTCGATCCCTTCTTCCATTGTTGAAACGGATCCTTCGAGTCCAAGCGTACCCGTGTTGAGACGACCACAGCGCCGGTTGAACGACCACAAAAACTACTGAACCATATCTCGCCATGTCTTGGAAAGCTCAACCCCTTCTGATGAAGATGGGGCCTTTCTCGAGCCATCCGAGCATGGCTGAGGACCGTGCCTGCACACTTAGAACAGGCCGACGACCTTGCCCGACTCGTCGAGGTCGACCTCCCAGAAGCCTGGGCGTGTACCGAGACCGGGCATGGTCTGCATGTCGCCGAGGATGGGGTAGAGGAAGCCAGCTCCGGCGGAGAGCCTGACGGACCTGATAGGGATGGTGAATCCTGACGCGACGTTTTTCAACTTCGGGTCGTGAGAGAAGGAGTATTGAGTCTTCGCCATACAGACTACATAACCCTGAATCAGCCAATCTTTCTCGCTGATACGACAGAAACGAGACTCACTGGGAAGGTTGCCGTACCCTTGACGGGTGTAGGTTTCCACCTGCTTCTGTGCGAGCTCGCTGAGCTCGATACCATCCGCACCGTAGATCTCCTTGGAGATGATCTCGATCTTCTTCTCGATAGGCAGTGCCAAGTCGTAGAGGAACTTGAAGTCAGACTGGCCTTCGCAGACAGCGACGACGGCTTCAGCGAGAGCACGGGCACCCGCGCCACCTTCGGCCCAATGATTGCTGACGACAGCCGCATCGGCACCTCCAGCGAGAGACTGTTGACGAACGAGCTCGAGCTCAGCCGGCGAGTCGGTACTACAAATAGTAAATTATGAGTGTGAAGCCGAGAAACATGAGAGACGAACACTCACGAGAACTGGTTGATGGCGACGATGACCTTCAGGCCAAACTTGCGCGAGTTCTCAATATGCCTGACCAGGTTCTTGCACCCTTCCTCGAGCGTACCCAAATTCTCCTTGGTATACGTATCGTGCAGAGGCTTGCCGGGCGTGACGTCCGGTCCACCACCGTGCATCTTCAAAGCACGCGTCGTGGCAACAACGATGACAGCGTCGGGCTTGAGACCGCTCACGCGACACTTGATGTTGCAGAACTTCTCCATGCCCATGTCCGCGCCGAAACCACCTTCAGTGAGGACGTACCCCACGCGGTCGGTCTCGTCTCCCTCTTCGGTACCTGCGAGCTTGAGCGCCACGCGGTCTGCGAGGATGGAAGAGTTTCCGTGGGCGATGTTGGCGAAGGGACCGGCGTGTACGAAGACTGGAGTACCCTAAGAGTGACAGAGAAAACGATGAGCGGCCATAAAAGGAAGATCATAGGATGGAAGGTTTGTTACCTCGAGTGTCTGCATCAGGTTAGGCTTGATAGCGTCCTTCATAAGAACAGCGAGGGCACCTCCAACACCAATGTCATCTGCAGTGATCGGCTCCCCTTGCTTACTGGTAGCCACCACCATATTCCCCAGCCTCTCCCTCATATCCTTCAAATCCGTCGTCAACGCAAGGACAGCCATGCACTCACTCGCGACCGAAATATCGAACCCGGTGACACGCTCATGACCTTGCTCAGTCGGGGCCTGGCCGACGGTGATCTTGCGCAGGAATCTGTCGTTGACGTCGATGACGCGGTTCCACGTGATGGTCTCGGGGTCGACGTCCAGGCGGGCGAAACGCTTGATCTCCTCGGGCGTAAGGTCGTTCGGGTCGGTTTTGTCGATGCCCAACTTCTTGAGACGCTTGAACATCAGAGGAGCGAATTCACGCTTGCCCTTCTTTGTGGGTACGAGACGGCTGTATAGAGCCTTGTCGGACTGGGTGGCCTCGTGCAGCATGCGTGCGTCAAGTGCGGCGGCTGTTAAGTTAAGTTAGAAACCATAAAGGCGCAAAGCTATCATGTGTACTCACCAAGCAGATTGTTGGCGGCAGTGACAGCGTGGATGTCTCCCGTCAGGTGAAGATTGAACTGTCAAAGTACTATGAGTTTTCTACTGTAAGCGTCGGCTTTAGTGCGTACCTCGTCCATGGGAATAACTTGACTGTATCCTCCTCCCGCAGCTCCTCCCTTGATACCAAAGGTGGGTCCTTGACTGGGCTGTCGCACATTTGCAAAGGTGAGACGTCCCATATGTGCGCCAAGAGCCTGCGCGAGACCGATGGTGGTTGTAGATTTTCCTTCGCCGAGAGGGGTAGGCGTAATGCTGATACCAGTTTAGGACCACACAGCGCATTTCGATGATAACCACAGACTCACCCTGAAATCAAGATGTACTTGCCATCCTTACGATGGGACAAGCGATCCAGAACACTGAGATCAACCTTTGCCTTGTACGGACCATAGCTCTCCAGCTCGTTAGGAAGAACACCAATCTCGTGGGCCAGTTGAGTAATGGGCTTGGGTGTCTGGGCCATGGCGATTTCGATGTCACTAGGGACCTTCTCCTTGATGTCGAGCTTGAGCGGTTTAAGCTTACGGTCACGAAGTTCGTTCCATTGACGTTCGGCCGCCTTGAGCGTGTTGACCATGAGCATGGCGACGGTCATAGGACCGACGCCTCCAGGTACGGGAGTAATATACGACGTGACCTCAGAAGCAGACGGGAAGTCGACATCGCCCACCATGCGCTGACCAGACTTCTTGGTGGCGTCCGGAATGTAGTTCGTGCCGACATCGATAACGACGGCACCTGGCTTGAGCCAAGAACCCTGCACGAATTGCGGCTTTCCGATGGCGGAGACGACGATATCAGCGGTTTTGACGATTTCGGGAAGATTCTGAGTTCGACTATGGCATTGGGTCACTGTAGCATCGCGACTCCTGAGGAGGGCAGCAACTGGGCTTCCAACGATATCACTACGGCCAAGAACGACTGCATGGCTTCCTGCGATGGGTACACCAGCGTGATCGAGCAGCTTGATCACGCCAGCGGGTGTGCAGGGAGTAAACAGGGGTTCACATGCGCGAGATGCGAGGTGACCGATGTTGTACGCGTGGAACCTGCACGATAATGAGACGCGTCTATTAGTGCACGCTGAGCTTCTCGAATGAGGGAGTGAATTACCCATCGACGTCCTTCTCAGGACTGACAGCTTCGGTAACAGTACGTTCTCCGTCCGAGGATACGTGGGGGCCCAAGGGAAGTTGGACGAGAATACCGCTGACCGTGGGGTCCGTGTTGAGTCCCTGCACGATCTCTACGACCTCTTCCACTGTTGCCTCCGCAGGGAGAATGATGTGCTTGAAGGTGATGCCGACCTCTTCGGCGGCTTTCTGCTTCATGCGTACATACACGCTCGAGTCAGGACGAGCACCAGCCTGGATAATCGCAAGCGATGCTTGGAAGCGAGGGCTCTTTGCCTTCAGTGCTGCAACCCGCTGAGCGACTTCCTCGCGCACGGTCCTATGATCTCATCGTAAGCACCGATGTCTGCAGAAAGAGACGGGTGCAACATACTTGCTGAGGGCAGTGCCGTCGATAAGCTTTGGACTCGCCATAGCCGCGAGACTGCGAATGGTGGTGGTAGTAGGAGAGAAAGGACGGAGGTGTGTGCTGGGGAGGAGGCCTCGTGAATATTTGAGGTGTATCAGTTTGATCTGACCGTGCGCTTGCCCACGATAGCGGAGCATGGTTCCGTGTGTCGCGAGTGTCGTCGACTTTATTAATTCCGCTCGTGTGAGACGGAGGCTGAAGACGACGAGCACGACGCACGCACCGACTAGAACAGAGCTCACCGACGGGAACAGGTCCAAGCTGTTCGAGCTCGCCAATTATTTTTCCACTTCGCCTGCGACGGACGTTCTGTCCTAGTCACAATTTTCCCGAGCGACGTGTTACGCATGTGTGACATCACACGTTCTCATGTCACACCTGCCCTCTATAACTTGAATAGGCTATATCTTTCACTCACCGCCGACAGCTAGTAGGTGCGTCGCTCTAATCTCGTCGCCTTGCTCGACGTTGACAAATATAATGCAGTTACTTTAGGGATGGTGCTGCGGCTACTGGCCGTTCGCCGTGTCCAACCGCTGCTGCACACGCAGAGATGGATGTCCACGGCCCCCACCCACGTCCAGGTCCTTGGGAAGTCCTACCCGAAGGATGCCACGACTAACATTACCTCCTCTATCATCGACAAACTCGAGCGACGGCTTCATCTGCAACCGTCTCACCCGCTGGGAATCCTCCGCACGCTTATCGAGTCTCACTGGCCCACCTTCACTCACCTATCCGACTTTTCCCCTGTCGTCACACCTGCGCGCAACTTTGACGATCTCTCCTTCCCAGCAGACCACCCTGGACGGTCGGTAACGGACAGCTACTACATCAACAAAGAATACATGCTTCGCACGCACACGTCTGCGCACGAAGTCGAGACGTTCGCGAAAGGTGAGCGAAAGTGGCTGCTCACGGCAGACGTATATAGGCGAGACGAAATCGACGCGTCGCACTATCCCGTCTTCCACCAGATGGAGGGCGCGTCGATATATCCTGCAAACGCACAAGGCGTGCAAGAACTCCAAGAGGATAACGCACGTCTTGCCGAATATCTCCGGAAATCCAACATCGTCATCGAAGATATCCCTCACATCACGCCCACCAACCCCCTGCAGACAGGTCATGACCCATTACAGGCAGAACTCGTCGCGCAAAACCTCAAACTGTCCCTGAACAGCTTGATGCTCACTTTATTTGGAGGTAACAGCCGCGACGAGCCGCTTCGTGTGCGCTGGATCGAAGCCTACTTCCCATTCACAAGTCCCAGCTATGAAGTCGAAGTGTTCTTCAATGGCAAGTGGCTCGAGATTCTTGGCTGTGGTGTCGTACTGCAGTCTACTCTCGAACGCGCTAGTACGTCCTCGCTCTCCTCACTCCAACACACAGGAAAAGATGTATGACAAACCTACTCGTTCGCAGAGGTACCTGAAAGCATCGGCTGGGCGTTCGGACTGGGTCTAGAGCGAATAGCCATGATCTTGTACTCAATACCGGATATCCGTCTCTTCTGGTCTCAAGATCCGCGTTTCCTCTCTCAGTTCGAGCCAGGCAAAATCACCAAGTTCGAGCCGTACTCAAAATACCCTCCGTGCTACAAGGACGTGAGCTTCTGGCTGCCTGAGGCATCCAGTCTGCACGAGAACGATCTGTGCGACGCCGTACGCGATGCTGCGGGAGATGTCGTAGAGGACGTCAAGATGGTAAGCAAAAGGAGCGGCTTGTTCGTATCGGTACACCTTGCTGATGCGTTGACGTAGATCGACTCCTTCACTCACCCAAAGACAAACAGGAGCAGCCAATGCTACAGGATCAATTATAGGTCCATGGATAGATCACTGTCCAACGAAGAAGCCAACGCGATGCACGACGTGGTCATCGCACGTCTGAAGGAGAGTTTCGGAGTAGAGATTCGATGATTAGGTATACGTATTAAGATAATGGTAATCAGTGGGTGGGGGTCTATATATCTCGTGGTACACCTCCGTCTGCTCCTCAGCCTCCATACCAAAGGGGTGCCCGTGTCGTCATAAATCGTGAGGGACCACGCCGTCGTGATTATGAAGTATCCTGCACGACGCCGACTTGCGCTGCACGTAATACACGATCCTTGATCGTGTACCCTATCTTCTGACACTCGAGCACCGAGCCGGGCTCCTTGCCTGGTATCGGTGCCTGGTACAACGCCTCGTGTCGATTGGGGTCGAACTTCTCGCCGGTCGGGTCGAACGGCTTGACGTGGTACTTGAAGAGCGTCGAAAGCAAGAGCCGGTGAGTCATCTCGACGCCTTGGTGTAAATCCCAGAGGTGGGCCTCTGCAGACTTTTCTGTCGGGGTCGATGATGAAGAGGATGAAGGGGACTCGGAGGACGTCGGTGCCTTGAGTACGGATTCAGGAACAGACTTGAGTGCCAAGGCGAGCACGTCTACGGTCTCTAGCAGGTCGCCGGCGAACTTTGTGATAGCAAAGTCCCGCGTCTGTTCCTTTTCTCGTGCAGCATTTCGCTGCAAGTTCAGAAAATCGGCCTGGAGATATCGTAGTCGACTCTGCAAAGACAAGGGAGCAACGTATCGTGTGAGTGGTGTGCTAACGTTATGCTACACCGCACAGATACACACCTTGAGGTCCGTGACTTCTGCCTCCTTTTGCTTCAACTTCTCTAGCAACTCGTGCTCCGGCGTGATCGTCACCTCGTCCTTCTCCGTCTCCTCAGCCCTCACCTCGTCCTTTTGACTCTCCCCCGAGCTCCCTGCGGTCCCCGTGGAGTAATACCGTGGTACGCGCCTGGCGGCACTTGACGTAGCACCCCGGGCAACGTGTCTTGCAGCGAACGAACGCGAAGACGACCGGATGGCTTGGAATGCTTGTGTGCAACTCATCGTCGAAGGAGAGAGCAATCTGGCGAGGGATTTGGCGGGTGGTTTCTTGTATGAGTGGTGACGCAGATGGTTTGCGTTACGAGAAATCCCGCCCAAAATTTCGGCCGGACGCAAGTGCCAGCTGATGATCACGTGCGTTTGATTGCCTTTTCTAGCAATGACGCTGACGGCTGCAACTCCTGGCGGCGGCTGGGCTACCGCTTTCTTGAGGCTCAGTTACTTGGACATTCAATCAATCTCGATATACATTTCCGGCTCTTTGTCGATCTCAAACCATGTTGGATCCACCTCACCTCCCCTTGACTCAAACTCCCGCCATCTGTCCTTCCCCAACGCCAAACGCTCCCAACGGTACAGTGCCTCCGCGCACCGAACCTCATACACCACTCGCCCATTTGTCGAGACGCAGCTGACAGTGATATTGCTTATTCCCCTGAGGAAGGGTCCATTCTCCCTCATCCGCTGGACAATCTCGTGCAATCTCAGATTGGGGTCAAGTACCCGGTATATGCCATCATTACCCATGTCCCCGTCGTAGAGGAGGAAGAATCCGCCGACCTTGCAGAGAAAATGGCTGCACATATCGTAGCTCGGGCGTGGTTTGTAGTAGAGCAAGGGAATGACGGGTCCGAGGAAGTGGCATGCGTGATTGATTTCCCAGGATTTGTCCCCAACCTGGTCAAGAAATAGATATCCGTATCCGTCGTGGAACCAGTCGTCCCTTTTCCAACCTTCTGGTAATACCAAAAAATTGTCCGGCCAATGCTGGTCCCAAGTGTGCACTATGTCTTTCTTCTGCTGCAACCAGTCCCGGGGCGCGTGGTAGTAAAAAGGGGGGAGTGGACAGCTTGGTATCGGAGCCTGATATATCGTCGTAATGCGTCAAGATTTGGTAAATGGGTTTGAGCTATTTGTAACGTACCGCCGGCATCAATTCTCCACCGTGACCGCTCCATATAGAAAACACGATAGGCCGCAGACATTGACCTACCGAGCCCACGTCATCGCTCGCAAGGTTGTAGATGGCGACTTCACCCATCATATTGCCTATAGCAAGTATACCTAGCCCATCATCGTAGTCTCTCACACTCATCGCGTATAAGGCAGGCATATCAATCTCCGAGAGCACAAAAGTAGGTGGTTGGCGCGAAGATGACTGGTCCGTATCTTGTAACTCTTCAGTTATCGTCACGAACCGCATTGGGGTGATTTCGGAGAGGTGAAGTGTGCCGCAGTGGCCTTCGAGCCAGGAAAAGGTAGTCGCGCTTCTCCCTAGATGAGGGCGAATGATGCAAAATGGGTAGTCGTAGCCGAATACACGAGCTGCACGAGACCATATGAGTTGAGAAGAGATGTTATTGTGCGTGGCGAGGGTATTGCTGAGCGGAATAGTGTACACAAATAGGCCATTGTCGTCCGCCACACATGCTCGAAGCGTTCTATAACCTTTGTCGCCTAAAAGAGCTAATTTTGCATAACCTATATCTCTTAAGCCTTCAACCGTGACAGATTCGTGCAAAGATAAGACAGTGGTCTCGGAAGGTGAGTAGCGGGCGATCCAGACACTTATATTGTCGAGGAAGGCAATGTATTCTCCGTCGATAGCCATAGAGTGCGAACATCCCTGTACTCGCTTTGTCATAGACCATTTATCATTGTATAATTGGAGAACTTACGTAGATGCTGGGTCGATCACGGAGATGCGTGATTTGACCGGTGTGCCAATTCAGGACAGAGGGGACACTGAGGTCTCCATGTAGAGAAAATCCTAACAAAGACCCGTAAAGGGCGCGAATATGTGATAAACCAGGAAAGCGAGCCAGCCTTATGAATCTAGGAGAACCCTCGTGGACGCAAATAGACATTATTTCGAGCTGAGGCCTATGAATACATGAGTGGGAAACATAATGATTGCATATCTCTGTGGCCACACACCTCGAGCACTGCAGCTCGACTGCTATAACTATTCCCCTGTCGTTATAGAGATCTACCAAGCCATCGTGCACGGGCCCATCCAGGTATACTTCCGCGATCGGATCCTCCGACCCATTTCTTGAAAGTGATACGACTGAATATAGCGATAGACATGAGCAGGACGAATTTGATGTAGCAACCAGCAGCCACTCGCTGCTAATGACTCGGATCCAAGTAACAGACCGAGATAAGGCTATTGACACTCGGTGGAATGGCCGTCTCTGTTCGTTGCTACGACTCAATGAGCGCTGCAGTCGTAGTACGTGAATGACGATAGATTTTGCTTGAACTTCATTCATGAGGTCGAGCGGCTGGATGTTGGCGGGAACCGGAAGACGTTGTCGTAACACGTCCCTACGCCACACGTGGATCCAAAGCTGTTTAGCTCTGCATGCTCGGGCCCAAAGTTTACAAACCTTCCAGTGTCGATGTAAGTAGGATAGACTGCTAGCGGATGAAAGGAGGGGAAACAACTCACACGGTTAGCTACTAGGATGTCCCCAATTGCTAGAGAACGAAACACCAATAGTAGCACGTCCTCCGAGTCCATAATTGATCGAAAGGGGGCACACTAAATACGATGTCGGGTCTTCTTCTGCTCCTTAGCGCGCAAGGTCCATGGAATGTTGGAAGTTGGATGAGCCAAGTGCACTTTCGCGAAAAGTATTTGACCTTCAAGTTGAACGCTGCGTTGTACGATGAACTGACGGGATTGAGTTGAACGTAGCATATTGGTGCACCCGTCACGGTGCTTCAGGGATCGACGCGGAGATGGCCGAAGTGAACGTGTCTGTTACGACTTACATAACCTGCTTTTATTTCAATGACACCAAAGTATTGTCCCAGTTGTCAACCGATAGTGCGTGTATAGGTACGTACTTACAAGATTTTGGAATATTGAGATGACAGCAGAAGGCAAGCTTGAAGGCGCCCGTGTCAGTCTTGAAGTTGCCAATGCTCAAACTTGGACTCGGATAGCACAACGATCTCTAATTCCTCGATGTCGAGACCTTTGGGACGCTACCGCTATTAGCAGCTATACATAAGCTACCAATAAGTAAGTAGTAGTATTGCTACTGTACCACGCAGTGGCACGCCGCAACCACTGGTAAATGCTTACAGCGCCGCGCGGCTTGTTAGCACTGGGCTGGCTCTCGTCAACTTTCACTACAGCATACCTTGCAGTTTATCACTGGTACATTCATCTGATACCAAAGCTCTCTCTTCAGGTCCAGGAATCCGCGGCCGGCTACGCTCTATGATCACAAACCCAGCTTTACGGGATGCGCTTTGTATTGCATTCTGTTACCTTCCTGTTCAAGATCTTCTGTCTGTAAGCCAGGTGGGCAAGCTCGGTTATCCTCTCGTGAATCGCGATTTCTCGATCTCATCTGTCTTTAGACTTGTAAGGCACTCTGGCGGATATGCATGACCAAGCAAATCTGGGTAAATGTGTGGCGTACGGATGTCTTGCAAAAGGGACTGCCTCAGCCGGACCAGCTGGCTCCTTTGGACTCCCTAAGTGATTCTCAGATGAAAGCTATTGTGATGCACGCTCTGAGATTACATTACACTCGAACGTGTTCTCCCGAGCGGAGGCACATACGCAAGGTGCCTTTCTATCAAGCATATCCTATCACCTGGACAAGAATCGTGGACAGCTCCTGGCTCTTGGTTGCCATGTCCGATTCCACGGCTTCGAATCTCTCCCTATACTCGATCGACTCTCTTTTGGGGGCTCAGTCGCAAGATTTGCTCGCGCGGGCGTTCTTGGAAGGACCAGTGGTTGACGGTTTAGTGGATATCTCGATCGAGCACGGCATCAGTATTGCTCTGGAGCTACGCACCCCTCTGTGAGTATCATTTGATGCTACCTCGGAGGCGCATCATTGACGCGAGTCATACAGTCATACAGTCGAAATACTATCTGTTCAGCTGCATGAAGGCTCGCTTGAATTTACTCGTCTGGCCCGTCATCACGGAATCTCACACATCCGAGCACTTCAGGGTACCTATCTCGGCTATGCTGTGCATGACGACGTCAGCATTCCGTCAATTCTGGACTGGAGGACGGATACCGTGACACATCTGTTCACGCAACCTGATGTTACTGTACGGGCGATCATTTATCCTCTGCATAATGCTCACGTTCTCTTAGGGTGGCGTGGTTGCGATGGCCTTGACGGATGCTCAGGCAGCACTCTTAACGCCGAAGAAACTCATCGTCATGCGAATCTCACCCTCTAAGAATGGTTCTGTGCAACATTCGGTGATAGCCATCTACATGCTCGACCAGCCTGTTGAATATGCGGACATGGTCTACTACAAGGAAGGCCCTCAAGCTTCTCTCCGGATATGTTTAACGCACATCAGCGGAGTCTACGCCTATTCCCTCGTAGAATCTGTTACATCAAGTCGAAGCAGGGGTACATTGAGTTCCGCCTTGTTATGGTCACGCCAAGGACTCATCATGCGGCCCATGTTCGACCGAACCCGCACCACAGTATCGTGGTTAGAAGAATTATTCGGTCTATCTGCAAGGTCTCCCCCTGTCCATCTGGTCACGACTGCGCAAGGTGGCGCGAAAGTGCATATGCCCCCACAGGATCTTTCGTTATTTACGCTGTCTGACCGCGACATGCCTGCTCTATATGCATGGAGTACTCGCGACTACGATCAAGGGCTGGGCCTACTTGTAGTAGGCAATATGATAGGCGAGCTTGCTCTCTTCAGCTTTTCCCAGGGTACCTTTTGCAGGTTGAAGGACGCTCTCCATTCTGTGAATGTCCTTCCATGGGATGGTGCAGAACTCCTGCCTCAAGTTAGTATTTTCAAGTTGTCATCGCCAAACATGGACTTATCTACTGCGAACTCCGTAGACTATTACTACACCCCATTCCCCTCGTCTATTCCGCTGGGACTGTCCCTCTGAAGCAGACGTACAACAGCTTGTTCAGCTATGGGAGACGCATTGGCCCAGTACATTAAATGTACCTGATGGCTGGTCTCGCTGCTCACAGTCACGGCATAAGATGTATTTCGCGGAGACCTTCTCCGATGCCATCGGTAGCACGGCTTGGATTCTGGAGACCCAATGTCACTTTCTTGGGCGACCCATTCCTCTTCTCTACAATACGCTGGACGTTACTTTGCTCAAAGCTGGTGGGTTAATCCTCATATATAGAACAGATCAGGAATCAGATATACCCGTGTATCATGTGATGGATCCTGCACTGGACCTGGCCGACATCGTTGCATTGCTACCCGGATACGTCGACTTTCTTACCGGAATAGAAGATGGAGTTGTCTTTACAGTGGCTGTCGACCGAAGCATGGATGAGGAGGTCGCGTGCGTAACGGCATACCAGACATGGGAGCTGCGTCATGGTATCGATAGGTGGCAAGAATTCAAGAACAGGGGAGGTCAAGCCAGTAGGCTCCGGGTTCATTGGCCACTTGGCTGGGAGGAGTTCACGTGTTTTGAAGATTGCTCTGTCTGTCACGAGACTGAGAAGTAAAAACTAGTGTCATGCCTACGAGCGGTAGGCGAATACCTGATAGTATTACAATCGTAAAAAGACAAAAAGAATGCTAGAGCATTGCATAAGACGCGGTAGTTCAACAGAACAGTTTGTCAGGCCTCGACTTCCACCGGCTTCGCTTTCGCAGCTGGCCGACTGCGACCCCACTTTACTCCGACAGTTTGACCGTCAACTTCGAAGCCATTCGCCCATGCTGCCGCGGCTAGTTCCGCAGATGCCCTATCCTTGAAATTTACGAAAGCACATCTGTAACATGATGGTCAATGTTGGGCGCACAGGCGAGAGGTGGTCAACGACATACCTAGACTTGGCCACGTGAACCACTGACTTCAGCTGGTTTTGATCCAGACCTGGCAGTGACTGAACTACACGAGTACGTATTGACTCCTCTGTAGCAGTGGTCGGTAAGGTTGTTAGGAATATCGAGGTCTAAAATGAGAAGCTGTCTCAGCTGCTGATAGCTGATATATCAAGAGGTGGACTTACGATCGCCTGGTCTTCGAGAGGGACAAGGCCCATGTTTTTGGCGTGTGTGTTGAGGATCTTGTGAGCGACGGGGTCACTTCTGCCGTGGTAGCGGTCCTGTATATTCTGTTTCGAGAGTTCATTCTCAACCGGCTTCTCATGTCTGACGAGGGGCGTAATGAGATGCGCTTTCAAGAACACATAGATGGGCGCTGAACGTACCTGTACGGACACTCTGCCCCTCGGTTGCATTCTCCCTTGACAAAGAATGAACATACGTGTGGTCTATTACGTTTATAATAAGGGTCTGTGCGGGCGAGCTGCTTCAACATTTCTTTGCCTGCGGAAGAGGCGCGACTGGAGTCAAGAAGTGATCGGCTGCCTTCGAGCTGTTGCGTCAAGAGACTAAGATCTCAGCTCTAGAGAAGGAAAGTTATTGATGTACGTACCTTGCTCTCCATGTTCTGCGCATAATATTCTCTGTTCACCTCACTCGTAGGCGCCTCGTTCTGCAACGCTAGGGCTGTGTCCCTGACTTGCGTGGGTAGACCATATTCTAGATCGAGTAGACACGTCTGGCAAACGTTCTTGATCTTGGCGCAGGTTTGGCAGATTACTGTGGTCTTGTATCGCATACCGGTACCAGGATTCCAGCGGAAGACTGTGAATGGCCGTGCGCATGTGCCACATGAACGTCCAAACTCTTGCTTGGACTATACGCAACTTCAATTCGAGTAGATTGGACAACAAGCAGCAAAACTCACCATTCTGACGAATGCATTATCCCCGAGACCTGTAATCTTGAGTTAATGGGAAGTGTGAGCAATTATGACATGCAATGAACGTACAGGTCTCGCAGAGGATAGGGAATTCACTCTGTTCCCAGCCCGCCTTATTGATGTCGGCTTTCGGAGGCATGATTTGCGTTGCTAGATGTGCTGTAAAACTCGCAGGGAACACGGGAGTGAGGAGAAGGCGGCAATGGTGGTGGTAAAGGTGAAAGGCAGGCTTTCGGTGCTTGGTCACACCGCTTCAACTTGTCTCAGGCTAGGGCGCCTCCTCAACCAGTCTTAGTCCCCGACGTTCACTTGAGCCTCCGGCCGCAAACTAATGTGCAGATATCCAACAGAACACCAGAACTAAGTGTCAATATATACCCATGCCTCTCAAGAGCAGAGCGACTAAGAACGTGGTAGAGAAAAGCCAGGTGCGAACATTGCTTCTAACGGTGGCATACATTAATATTCGAATGTAGGTGGCTGAATCTTCCAGCGGACGTCCTGTTCGCAGACAGTCTAAGCGACGGCAGGCCGCGCTATACTCTGACGATGATGACACCGCGGATAACAGGAGTGGAACACAAGCCAAGCGTGCTCGTACAGACGAAGTCGAAGGACCGGAACAAGAGGAAACTGTGGAGATAGAGGAGGAAGTCGATATTGAGGAAGAGGACGACGACGCTGGAGCTGATACTAGGTTCTTGCCTCCAGAATTACGAAAGAAGAAACATGAAGGAGGGGCATCGAGCTCAAAGTCAAGACTCACGACGCGCAGAGCCTCAGGCAAGAAGAGGGCGGTGGTTTGGTCAGACGACGAAGACGAAGAGGGATATGATACCGCAGAGCAGGATGCTACCTTGCAGGGTGACGATGAAGACTTTGTTCCAGATCCGACCACAACGAAGCGAGCAGCGATTGCGAAGTCCAAGACGAAGATTGGTAAAGTCGGAAGGGGGAGTAAAGCTGGCAAGGGTGACTCGGATATACCAATGAAGGATGAGAGTAGACCGAGAGCGGCCACGAGTCGTGGGGTGTCTGCGGATGATGACGAGGTGGACGAGTCTAAACGAGAGAAAAGAGGCAAGAGTGTCTCATCAAAGGATCCTACACCACCACTGCCCAAGAGACCAAAGCTGCCTCCCATTAAGAAGAACAAGCCCTTTGGTACGCCCGTCGTACCTGCTCCCATCATCAAGCCCACTGCCAAACCGACAGCCCCTCCCGCGAAGACAGATCTAGCGATACCAGTGCCTGGCACCCGCAAGCCTGCTGCGACTGCAAATAACGCAGATTTCGATTTACGAGATGCGAATGTATATGCTTCGTTGTTTGCCAAGGTAAGCACGAGGTCTCTAGCTTCCTAGTGAACATCCACTGACGGTTTTGATAGCCAAGTGGCTCGACGCCAAACGCCGGATTGAACAGGAAAGAACGAGAGGAAGAAAGGCGCAAGGAGCTCAATAAGATGCGCGAGGAAGCTCGTGCGAAGAGGATGCAGAGCCTTGTGCGTACCTTCGTCCGCTTATTTACATCGTATGCTGAGTCTACACGCATTGACAGAAGGAGACCTTTGATTTACAAGCATCTCAAGAAAAGGTTCAGCGATTCGCGGAGAAACTCAGAGATCGTCAGTCGGCGGCTGTGTATCCGAACATATTAGGTGGTGCGTTCAAGGAGGCTGCTCAGAGTAGTCGTACCAAGATGCACAATGGCAATCGATAGCCAGCTTCATGATCGACAAGTCAAGGGTTGTTACTCTATGTTGGCGATGGATTATATGAGTCATAATTAGGATCGAAACTTTCAAATTCTTGTGTAGAAAAGGCTAGCCTTGTACATTTGGACGGTGATCTAATCCTCGCACCTCCGACGTCCAGGTCGGATGTAGAAGTTGTGATACCTTGCCACGGACGACATCAACCACAAGGCGATCTCAAAACAGTTCTGCGTGGTCAAAGAGTCGATTCCGCATCTAACGACGCGATGATCGTCTGTGACAACTTTGCTATCTGCTCAAAACATGTATTGAACCATCTTCGCACGTCCGCCTCCTTCCCCCGCGTCGATTTGCCACTTATGGAGGCTTCGTCAAATGCCTTCGTAAGGGCATCGATGGCCTCCGTTGTGCTTGCTGTCGGGTATCCGACCACGATGAATTCGTCCAGGATCACCGACCTGAACTGACTTACGAACTGGGCTAGAGCGATAATCGAAAATTGCACGGCTGTGACGTCTTGAGGTGCGTAAAGAGCGGCGACCACGTCTTCTATCGTCAAAAGAAGATTGTGCGATTGTGAGGGTAGTTTGTCGAGTATTGAGCTGGGAACAGTAGACGGTACGTTCTTGAGGAGGCCCAGAAGTATACGTTTGTGCAGCAAGACTACCATTCGCAACAAAGGGTGAATCTAACGAAACCTTGAGCAAGTAGGAGGCTTGGGGGAAACCTACGAGAATGAGCTTACCTTTTTGACGCGAGCGAGTTCAAGGGGGCTCAGTTTTGTGGTTGGGCCAAAGCCCAGCGCGTACTACTCATCGTCAAAGTCCTCGTCCACATCCAGTCCTTCGTCCACATTAGATTCGACATCCTCTATCATCGACTGCACGTCGGCCAGCGATTCTTCCACCATCATCTCGCGATCGCCCGACCACCAATAACTGACAGCAGCAGCATTGTCTTCAGGGAGATGACGACGAGCTGCATCGATGGTGTCATGTACCTCACCCGTCTGGACCAAATAATCATCTGCAGACCCTTCCCCTCGGTTCAGTATCTCGGTGAACACATCTGCATAGGCTCGCAAGCTTCCAAGTACATCTATTGCGCATCTGTGTACTTCCTCGGAGAGGGTCTTTCCATGAGGTTCGAACAAAGTTGCGCAGGTAGTGAGGGAAGAGATGTATTTCACGATGTCCTTCAATTGTGGTAGAGCCGCTGAAGGGGCAGCCTCTGTGGCACGGAGGGTGAGGGAAACTTTGGTGGTGAGCGTGTATAGAATGGTCAGGATAGATGTGAAATCATTTCTGAGGACAGCCAGCGAGGGGTCCAAATCCGACGAGGTTTGGGGCGTTTCTGCTTGACTTAGAGCTGCGCTAGAGGCTGCACAGGTCTCAGAGATCAGATTGTGCAAGCTGAGTACTGGACACCAGAGACTCAAATGTTAAAACCTGGTCTTACGATGCAATTTGTAGACCTGACCTTGCGATTTTTCAGACATGTCTCTGAAGGTTTGTCGACACGATTACTGTCAGCTGCTGAGCTGCAGCAGCACTGAGCACTGGCAGTACTACTTAGTACTAGGCTCGTGAACCAGCCTCTATATACCTCGTACCTCGGGTACTAGCCTGAGAGTGTTTACGACCGACGATCCGATCGGCTGGCGCTGCCTCAATTGATGCAACTGATCACTGTAACACTCATTCAAGGCCGTCCCCGACGACCACTACTGCTTAGTTATCCATTAATATTGCGTTCTGCCTGTGACCACGACACGGCTTACTAGATCTTCTGGGCTATTCTTGTTATAGATCCTACGCCGGACGTGCATCTTACGCTCGAATCTTCTTGACAATCCAACGATTGCAACTTAGTGTGCACAGCTTGGAAACACCGCCCACTATTGCTCAGCGTCTTGCCAAACCCTTTTCAACTTCTCTGCCAGCTGTCTTTCACTACCAAATCCATCCAACATGCCTGAAGGATACGACTACCTGTTTAAGCTACTCCTGATAGGAGATTCAGGTGTAGGAAAGGTGTGCGACCGTTCGTTTAGGGGAGCTGGAAGTATATGTTGACGAATACCCTTGTACACGTAGTCTTGCCTGCTCTTGCGATTTGCAGAGGACGCATTCACGGACAGTTACCTGAGCACAATTGGAGTGGACTTCAAGATTAGAACGATTGAGTTGGATGGAAGGACAGTAAAACTGCAGATAGTACGTCCCGTGTGGTATATGCACTCTACAACTCATTAACATCGTTGCGTAGTGGGACACTGCTGGTGCGTGCTGTGTGTCTCTTAACAAATACCCAGCCTCAGTGTCTATCGGTCAGGCCAGGAGAGATTCCGCACCATAGCTGCTGCATACTATCGCGGCGCTCATGGCATTATAGTTGTGTACGATGTTACAGACGGAGGTATGTCGCCTCACTGCCTTCACTACAGACAACACAGAACTTACCGTCGTCTCTAGAGTCATACGAACATATCAAGAGCTGGTTAACGGAAATTGACCGTTACGCAACGGAAGGTGTCCACAAGCTGCTAGTGGGTAACAAGGCAGATTTGGAGGAAAGGAGAGTGGTACAGCATGATGCCGCAAAGGTGCGTGAGATTCTCGTAGCAAGGCTGCAACTCATGTTCACTTCACATTCCAGGAATTCGCGGCCCAATTGGACATACCGCTACTGGAAACCTCGGCGAAGACAGCTGTAGGCGTCGAGGATGCGTTCATAGCTATGGCGAAGCAGATCAAGCAGAGGTAAGGCTCAACATCCATACTATGAACGAACTCATGAACCTTGATATTTGCAGCGTTGACTCCGCGCCGGAGCCTACCAACAATTCGAAGTCAGGGAACGTGACTGTGGGCCGTTCATTGGAGGCTGAGAAGGAATCGGAAGGATGTGCATGTTAACACTAGCGTGCATGCTGGATGTTGCTTGCACAAAACGTCCCTCGGCAAGCCGGTCTGCGTCCAGGCGCGGTCTGTCTTTGTGGGACATTTATAGGTTGTGCATTATACTCTTTATATTGCTATCTCCACACTGCTTGTATGACTACTGCATTTCTCGGAATTCCATGCTTTGTATTTTCCACATGTTACCCGGTACCACTCATGCCTATTCTCAGGCGGTATTTGTGTCCGAAATAGATTCAACGAGGGCGTCTGGTAGTGCGTGGTTACCATTTCGGGAGATATCTGATGCGCCTATTGCCCTTTTGGGAACAATAACTCGAAGCGGGCAAGCGAAGGACAATAACAAGCACTGCGCTCACTCCGCGTCGTCGAGCAAAGTCACAAAGACAAAAGAGCACCATGGCAATCATTTTTAGAAACCACCCCGCTGGACTGACCCTCACCCCAAATAGGCGGACGACGTGTCTCTTGCCTCCCGCCTCTTTCTCGGTTTCCTCCTGGTGAGCTCGCCATGTTTTCGAGCCTTCTTGCTGTCGTTCCTTTCTCGCTCGTTGTGTCTACAGGTGAGTACGTGTCTTGTGTCAAACGGGGCCGGGTCTAATCTGCTGGATTAGCTGCACAATCTACCCCGTCCGTCGTTTGCGTTGCGGGTCAATGCCTTCAGGGTTTCACGAATATAACGAGTGAGTGTCAGCTTTCTATCGACAGTGAGGAATAGTGCACGCGCTGTGTGGCCTTGGGAAGGGTATGGAGCAAGGGTTTGGCGGAATATAGGCGTCCTGTTCATGTTGCTGTCATTACTTTCCGACCATCGAGAACGCGTTCAAGCTAACGAAACCTTTCAGCCGGAGCAGCAATCTCGTCTTCAGGCGCAAAGACACCAATACAACTCCTCCCTGGACAATACACATCCACCACGAATCCACAGCTGCTGAGCTCAATACTCACGTCGTCCTCTCCCTCCCTTGCATTGTCTCCGGGATTCGCCAATGGAAACTCTACCTCCTTCTCCCTACCACTCAACCTCGCCCTCCAACCAGGAATCGCAACCTACCCTGGTGCAAACTACTCTGGTGCGGCAGTCTTTACAGCACTCCCCACCTCGAACGCGACGCGCGATTCAACCAGTACCGCCGCCAACTCCGTGATCCTTGCGTCCAACATATGGGCCGCCGTATCCTCTGGACCTTCTTCCTCGGAGCGCCTGGTCCTGTGGGATTCGATACCAGACCTTTCACAACTCCCTTCTGGCTCTACCTTGAATAGCATCGCCCTGCTCGACATTCAATCTGCGGCCTGTTCACCGCCGTGCTCTGGTGCAGGTATATGCTCTGCATCTGGGACATGTACCTGTCCTCCTGGGTTCTCAGGCTCCTCGTGCGAGTCTTGCGCTACGGGTTTCTTCGGTCCAAACTGTCAAGCATGTCCAAACGGCTGCCAGACCTGCGACGATGGTATCTCTGGAAGTGGCAGATGCCTCAGTGCGCCTGTGAGCAACCCGCCGTCGTCTTGCAACTGCTTGAATGGCGTGTGTGGCTCGACAGGGGAGTGTACGTGTAACGCAGGATGGACTACGGGTACGAATGGGACTGCGTGTGCCAAGTGCGCTGACGGGTTCTTCTTGAACTCTGACGGGAACTGCCAAGGTATGTTGAGTCGCTTCTGTCCGTATATGTGCATGTATGCTGATAATTTGGTAGTATGTCAACTTGGGTGCTCTCAGTGCGCTGACAGCACGGGGGACTGCATCTCCTGCAAGACCGGATTTACTCAGAACGCCAACGACCGCACGAAGTGTATTGCCCCTCAGTCGGTCGCTTCCACGGGCACCGTTTGTCCTGATGGCAGCTTCTCTAGCGGTACCTCCTGTACTGCTTGCTCTCCACTCTGCCAGACGTGCACCGGATCCACGTCCAACGATTGTATCGTCTGCGGCTCCGGCAAGTACACATTGAACGGAACTTGTGTGCAAACGGACGGAAATGGTGTCTGTCAAGGCTCAAGCATGATTGCTGATAACAACAAGCATGAATGTGACAGCTGTCCGTCAAAATGCACGAACTGCAAGATCCCGAACTTCAGTGTGGCGTCCACTATCGATCAGGTGCAGTGCACGGGCTGTCTACCTGGATTCGTCCTATCTCAGGGCAAGTGCGTCGAGAGCTGTCCTTCTGGGACTTTCCTGAGTCCTCAAGATAATCTGACGTGTACCGGTTCGTTATACTCTCTTAAACTTCATAACTCCGTGTCTGATGGTGAGGTGTACAGCTTGCGACTCATCGTGCAGTACATGCGCTGGCTCTTCGACATTCTGCTTGACATGCGCGAACAACCAGCTCGCTTCAAACGGCAAGTGCGTTGCGTCCTGTCCTTCAAACACTTTTAGCTCGTCCGGCTCTTGTATCACATGCCATCCGGACTGCGCCACATGCAGCGGACAGTCCTTCAACCAGTGCTCGAGCTGCCCCTCGGATCGTCCGGTGCTGACGAACGGCCGATGCCTGCCTACGTGTAGCAAGTCGCAATACTTTGACAAGACCTCTTCCTCCTGCCAGTCCTGCGATTCCAGCTGTTCGAGTTGTTCTGGGGCTGGTCCCAGCAGTTGTCTAGCATGTTCGAGCTCAACACAGATCTTGCGAGGAGGAAGCTGTGTATCCACTACTTGCAGCGGCTCTTCGAGCGTCGTACAAGGCCTTGGCCTCTGTCTCTCCGACCTCGTCTTGGTACCCAAGCCATCTGGGACGAACTCTGTGGCTCCTCTCCCGACCATCAGCGGAATAGACACTCCTTCTACCCCCGCCACCACTACTTCGACGTCTCGTCCCCTCGAATGGTGGGAGATTCTCCTCATGGCCCTGGGGTGCGCATTCATCTTCGTCGTCATACTCATGCTCTGGAGACGTCACGCCCGCAAGAAGCGTGCACAAGCCACCGCGCTTTTCGCCAACGCCAAACGTCTCGACCGTCCCGGCGGCTGGAGGTGGCGTCTGGTCCGCCTTGGCGAGAAGCTCTTCGGCCACAAACGCAGCCGGATGGTGGTACCCGCCAGGTACGACGTCGAGCAGGTGAGGATGGAGAAGCTTCCTACTTCGCGCTCCGTGGACGAGGCTGGCTACGATCGGGATATGGACAAGCTCCTCGAGTCATACGAGTACTCTCGAGCGGGATCCAGCCGAGGGCCGTCACCGCTACCCTCGCTGAAAGACTATGAATACCACCGGGACCGTGCCCGCCAACGTCTCTCTGGGGCATCGCTCACGCACGATTCGATTTACTCTCAGGTAACTGGTTTACCACGTAGAGCACCTGAACCGCGACAGCCGGTGCGAAACGCGAGGGATCTACTGCCTTCGAGATTCTCGGATACTACGTCGGATAGGTCTGTGCCGCCGCGGCAGACGCAGGCTAGTCCGCCCCCGACGATGGAGGAGTTGTTGAAGACGTCGAGACCGCCTACCCCTGCGCAGGAGTTTGCGCGGCAGTACACTCTCACTCAGCAGCAGCAACCTGTGGCTGATGCTCGTGGGGCGTACTGGATGACCCCGTCCCATACTGGCAATTCTCGTAATCCGTTTCTTCGCGACGCCCAGATCTAGGTTGCACTTGTTCGATACTGATGCATACTGATGCCTAGATCCGTACATACGTTTACATTATGCCCTTTTATCTTGCTTTGCGCTATTTTCGTGGACACGTACTCTATACATCCGTGGACGCTGTATTTCATCGGCTTGTTGCCGTAATATTGTATATCCGTTCCGTTCGTTCACACCTCTCGTTCACGTACACCATCACTTGTAGCTGTAGCTTTGCTACTGACAACAATATCTCATCTCTCCATCATTCGACTGGATGCACACATTAGCAATTGCATGGAGATATGGGTATAGTATTCATACAACGAACGGACTACGAGCATAAAGGTACAAATCGAGACAATCCAAGAGTCCATTTGATATGCGATGTTGATATGGTACAGATGCGAATCCAGGAGATAGAAAAGACAACTATAAGGAGCTTGTCAGCGCGACGTTCAAAGACGAAGAGAGAGCAGCGAATATCAGAAGGAACAATTGGCAATAATTTGGTTTTCTCCACGAGTTATGGTCAGAACAGGTCTGAATGTTTCTCATCCTACAAGAAAAATGTGGAATACGACACTCACTGCAATAGATGATCCAATGACGAGGGAGTGTGGTGTAGCCTGAATGCAAGTATGGTCAGTCACTGGCAACGATGAAGCATAACATGGGGAATGTCAGATAAAAAGGCAATATATGTTATCCGCACGTCCTCGTGGGATCGGTACAGGTCTGAGAAATTGTATCATCACAGAGATGGTGGATATCGAAAGCGGGGAGGAGGGACACTCACGAAGGGTATCTCATAATGTGGACGGGGCTGGAGGTAAAGCCGTTGGCACCGGCTTGAATTGCGACTTGGCTTGTGCTATCGCGCCCAAGCCATAAGACCATCGATGCCCTTCTACGACCTCGGGTGGAGTCGGCAGATCGCCTCCTCCACAATCTTCGACGCATATGCTGATGCCCACACCCTCCTCCGCTTCCACTAGGACCTCTACGCCATGCTGTCCAGGTGCTTCGCGTTGAAGTTGTAGCTTCGTCAGAGCAGCAATGAGATCGTCGGCAAGCGGCGTATTGTTAGGTGGCTCCTCGCGTATCTGTTCCCACCCTACGGGCGGAGACCCTGGGGGCGAGATGAGAAAGTTCTTTTCCAGTGCGGGCGGACGTAACAAGTCAGGGTTATCCAACTGATCGAGAGGTGTAGGGTCACCACGGAAGACACGCAGCAATGTTGGCGGGCTAGGCTTCGATGAGTAAATGCGAACAAAATGCCATGATTACTCACCATTCTGCTGTCTCTTTGACATACAGGTTGTCGCATGCTTCCTTGGCGAGCTCGGCAGCTTCCTCGTCATAGTAAATGAGAAAAACACGAGCAAACGCCTTCAGTGGTGCCCAGGTATGAACATCACCGTAGGATTCGAAGTGTGCTCTCAAAGCCTCGAGCACCACAGGCTCGAAAAAGGAAGGTGGCAGCGATGTTACTACGAGCGTGTTCGTTCTCGAGACAACCGGTGTGTCGGACGCTGTCAGCTCTGGGGTTGTGGGACTCTGTCGCCCAGACATTTAAACGTTAAGCACCTCGTCGTCGAGAGGAAAGAGAGAGAGATGAGATGACAGAAGCGCCTTGTGCAATTTTTATTATTTGATAAAGCGCCCGTTGCACGTGAGAATGGCTGATGTAAGCATCAGCTTTGTGGCGTTCACTCCGAGTCCAACTTGAAGTTTCCGGGGACGTTTGCTGAGCATACTCTCTTCCAACTCTCATAAACTCTGGCATAATCCCACATGATTGAATTTTATGAGCAGTGCAGGAACTGCATACCAAGCTGACGATAAATCTCGATGTCGCAAACAACGGCTTCATCAGACTACTTCGACGATGACCCCGAGTTTGTGAAGGCTCTTGCAGAAGTTAACATACCAGAACTTCAAGGCAACTCGGATGTTCAGGCTCAAGGCTCGTTTTCGACTCCAAGTGTGGAGCTTAACGATTTAGATCTCAAATCTGAGAAAAGCAGAGACATTTCCCCTCTCTCACCTCAGGCTGGTGCCAAGCGCAGACGTTATAGGAGTCCTTCATCCGAAGGAGAATACGACGGCGTCCAGAGTACCTCACATCACAATGCAATCGACTTTATTGACCATGACCAGGGACAATCCAAGTCCAGCTACCTATCCACTGACACCTATGGCGCCTCTCGTTTCGGTGACTTCGGGGAATACATGCATAGGAAGCGACAGAAGCTACAAATTCAGAACTCGGCGATGGATGATAGTGGTCCAAACTCACAGTCATTCAATCTCTTCCAAGGTCTACAAATATATGTGAGTGTAGATTTCACTTCATGTCGATGGAAAACATACCAGAGACCCGGACTAGATCAACGGATGGACAGAGCCCTCTGTGCAGGAGTTGCGGAAGATGATTGTTCAATATGGAGGCGTATTCCATGCTTACTTGGATAAGAAGTCCCTTGTGTAAGTAGTATCACGACATTCGAGTCGCATCGGTTTCTGACTATGCTCTTCAGCACTCATATTATTACCTGTTCCCTCACGCCTGCCAAGATTCGGGAATTTCAACACATGAAGGTGGCAACGCCGGATTGGTTGGTGAAGAGTGTCGAGGCAGGAGTGCTTTTACCTTGGTACGACTTCAAGTATGAGCCGAACAAACGTTTAGAGGCCACTCAGGGCAAGAAAGCTCCTCAGAAGTCTCTGTTGAGTGACTTCGTGTCTCAGTCGGCTCTTCGCACAGCCACGCAGTCGCAAAGAGCCGTAGCAGAGCAGGCAGCTGATGACTTCCGTCAAGGCTCTTATCGACCGTCCGAGCAAGTCGTATTGGTTGCCGAACCTGCAAAACCTCCGGTGACTGCCGTAGACGCTCTTGTCCCGCCTCGTCCTCACAAGCCTCAAATCACGTCTACCACTACGACACCGGCCCGCCCCCTACAGTACCTTGATCCACCCGCACCTGATGAAGATGAAGCCGCTCGAGCTCCCGCCTATGCCGCAGACAAGTCTAACGTAGCTGCGCAACGCGCTATGGCCGACCCAGCATGGCGAGCTGCGCACACATCTGTTGCCCCTGACTTCATCGAAGGATATTACCGTAACTCTCGATTACACCACCTATCAATGTGGAAAGCCGAGCTACGACATCTCGTCTCCGAGGCCCAGGAGCGCTCCGAGAATCGCACTCACGAGGCCAACGCATCTTCTCTACCAGTCGCCCAGGAGGATAACGCGGTAACGAAGGTCATGCGTGAAAACATGGATGGCAAGAACTGGGTGGGGTCCGGTGCGGACGGAGACGTCAGTATGAAAGGCGCACGTCTAGTCAAAGGGAAAGGCAAAGAAAAGGCTGCTGACGATGGAGAAAGTGTGATCATGCACTGCGACTTTGACAGTTTCTTCGTCTCCGCCGGGTTGGTAGACCGACCGCATTTGAAGGGGAAACCTGTTGTGGTCTGTCACTCGCATGGCGCGCAGGGCGGGCAGAGTAGTACGAGCGAGATCGCCAGCGCAAGCTACGAAGCCAGGAAGTTTGGTGTCAAGAGCGGGATGAGGTGTGTATCGTTGCAGTACCCAGATCGCAGAGTTGCACGCTGATATGACGGTATTAGTTTGCAGCAAGCGCGTGCACTGTGCCCGGGAATCGTCACCATCCCGTACGAGTTTCAAAGGTATGAAAACTATTCCGGCAGGATTGACGCATATAACTAATCAGGCTCTGCAGATACAAGGAGTTCTCGTTGCAATTCTATACCATCCTCATGACGCATGCGGACGACCTTCAAGCGGTCTCGGTTGACGAGGCTCTTCTCGATGTAACTAGCAGCGTCCGACGTATTAGGACCGAAATGTCCCTCAGTCAGAGCGGAGAAGAAGACTCACTGGCTCTTATTGGTGATCCTGCGAAGGATTTCGCGGAAGCTATTCGCACGCAAGTACGAAATGCTACTGGGTGCGAAGGTAACGTTTTGTCCTTAATCGTAATCGCCCTCATCCTGATCACGTGCATGTTTTCTAGTGAGCATTGGGATCGCGCACAACGTCATGTTGGCTCGGCTTGCCTCCAGAAAAGCCAAACCCGCCGGGTCCTTTCATCTCCTGCCTACGAACGTCTCGTCCTTCATGGAAAACCTGGACATTGACGATTTACACGGCTTCGGATATGCGACGCATCAGAAGGCTCAAGAAAAACTTGGTGCGACGTCCTTGCGGGAGCTAGCGAAGAAGAGTAAGGCCGCGCTTTGTGATGCGTTGGGGAAGGGTACGGGCGAGACGTTGTATAAGGCCATCAGAGGGATCGACGATAAGAGGCTGGAAAGTGATAAACCAAGACGGAGTGTGTCTTGCGACATAAACGTGAGTCATCGTTGCACCCACTCAAATATATGTTCTCGTCTTCACGATGGTTAACTATGTTTAGTATGGCATCCGGTTTGAGAACAACGAGCAAGCAGAGGCGTTTATCTATCAGCTATCGGAGGAAGTATCGCGACGATTGCGAGACATATCCACGGGCGGACGGTCTCTCACCCTGAAGATCATGAAACGAGATCCTTCAGCGCCTGTGGAAGCCCCAAAGGTAGTCTACTCCGCTTTCATCGACCTCTATCTAACAATGTATATCCATATTAGTTCATGGGACACGGGATATGTGAGACATTCACCAAACAAGTGGCCGTTATTGCACCGGGTGGACGAGCGACTAGCGATGCCAAGATCATCGGAGACCACGCTTGGAAACTACTCAAGGGTATGAACTTCGACCCCAAAGAACTCAGAGGCGTTGCAATACAAATGCAGAAATTGGAGAAGTCAGACGTAGCTTCTGGTGAGGGCGACCAAGAGCAGAAGGTTTTGCCCTTCAGACCTCTGACGAGCCCAAGAAAGGAAAGGATCGTCGACACGGCAGAGAGACAAGATGAAGTCGATGCCGTAGTTGACGACGAGCGATCGGCTGCTGCTGAGCGTGCTGCTGGCCCGGTAGCTGGCGGGGATGCTTCGGCGGGTATATTTGATCTGCCTTCCTTCTCGCAAGTTGACAAGTCCGTGTTCGACGCTCTACCGGAGGATCTACGAGCCGAACTCGAAGCCGAATATAAACGTCGTTCGGTCACTCCAGCAATACCTGATGATCCTGGACCCATGAAGAAAGCTCGTTCCGCATCCGTCTTCCGAGAACCTTGGCCACGAAAGAGAAAGATCGTAGTGAAAGGCACGTCCAACCTGAACGTCAAACACATCACACGCCAGCTAGCACCAAAGAGCCGAGCAGGGCTTTCACCCAAGAAGACCACGCTCTTTCAAAAGCCAATCATCTCGAACGCCATCAAAAACTCGGTCAAGCTCAAGATGTCGGAGGAAGAGCTACGGCAGCTGGATATCGACCCCGAAGTGTTCAAGGCGTTGCCACCTGGTGTACAGCGCGAGCAACTTGCGCTCGCCAGGCACTCGAGGGCGCCGATTACGCTTGGCGTTACCGCTTACTATGCGACGCAAAGAAAAGTGTTAAAGCCCGCGAAGCGTACTCGCAGGTTGGGGACACCAGGAATCGTAATACCGCCGCCACCTCCGCCTAGAGCTCACTTTCCCGAGCCTCCGAGCTTGAAGCAACGAGGGAAGAACAAAGGCGAGAAGTTCTATTTTACGGAGGCAGAGGATATACAAGACGTGGTCGAGAAGTGGTTCAACGCGTTCAGAGAGAAGGCGCCGAATGCGAAGGATGTGGAATTCTTTGAAACTTGGCTGGTGCGTTGCGTCGATGGGAAGACGTCTACTGACGGCGGTTTGGAGAAGGGGGTCAAGGTGATGAAGTGGTGGCAGGTGCTCTTGCGACGGGAGTTTGGTGTGCTGCCACCAGAGGAACAGTCGACGGTGGAACCGCGTACGCCAGATGCTGGGGTTATAAGCCTGGTCAACCCTGGGAGGGCTTGGTGGCTGGCGTTCAATAACGTAAAGGCGAAGATGGACTCGGTTTCACGGGCGAAGTTTGGTGGACGCTTATCTCTTCGCTAGACTAGCTGTCGAATGCTATCAAGATATTGTTTGTAGTAAGAGGGTTCATGTTGTAATTTTAGTTGTCGCTGTATCATCACTTCTTTTGTTCTGACTATCCAAACGTTCAAGGTGGATTACTACTCTTGCAAGCTCGGCATCTCTTCGTGCAATGAAGGTGATTATGATTTAGTCAATCACTGTGTCTTTCTCGGGCCGACGATCCGCTGCGGACTGGGCTGGCGGTGTCCAGTCCAATTCACTCTGAATTCCGATAACTGTGGGGGTACGCCGATCTATTCGACTACATATACCAGCAGGAATTAGCTAAGTAACGAGGACACATCAATCCACAATGTCTGACTCTCACCACCACCACCACCATCAGCACCACGAGCACCAGGCTACAGCAGACAAAGAGCATGACAAGTTCGCTGCAGCGAACGAATCCCATTTCGATGCTACTGCCGAAGCCAACGACCTCCGTCCTGAGTGGAAGAAACTCGCTCAGGACGCCGTCGAGGTGATCCTCAAGGCTTACCCGACGCTGTTTGAGAAAGAGAAGACAGAAGTCCTGGACTTTGCTTGCGGTACAGGTATGCCAGTAGCCCACGAAACTGAAAACATCGCCGTTTGCTGACGCGTCCTTTGCTACAGGCTTAGTCTCCAGAGAGCTTTTTCCGCACGTAAAGTCTATCCTCGGCGTTGACATCAGTCAAGCGTCGGTAAGCTGAATAAATGATTGCGATAGTGCATACGTGTGACTTTGTATGCAGGTTGATGTTTACAATCGTCGTGTTACTGAGCATGCTATTCCACCGGAGAACTTGAAGGCGGTACGAGCCGTGCTGAAGGGCGAAGATACAGAGCTCAACGGTGCCAAATTCGATGTCGTAATCGTAAGTTGTCTTCCTCTAATCACAGTAGACTAGTGTATCTCATTCCGCATCATGATGTCGCGTTAGTGCACGGCTGCGTACCACCACTTTTCAGACGTTGATGACATCACCCGTATCCTCGCCAGCTTCCTCAAGCCAGGCGGCTCCCTTGTCATCACCGACCTCATGCCGGAAGCCTCTGTCGACGCAGACCCCAAGATGTATGAGAAGGTCGCCCATGTCGTGCCTCATCAACACGGTTTCACAGAGCCGCAGCTTCGTGGCATCGTCGAGAAAGCGGGCTTGACGGCGGTAGATTATAGGTTCGGTGCAGAGGCTACGTATGAAGGGCGGAAGCTTGTATTCTTCGTCGCACGTGCCGTCAAGCAGTGATTGCTTATAGGAAAGAAATGTTCGACGTCGCGTAGATCGGCATATTCGCGCAAATGTAACATCACGGTTCTCTCATTCTTCGTAGCGCGGTGGCTCCTCGTCCTCAACAGATGGTCGTCGTTCTGCCAGGATGTGTCTTGTGAGACGTTCTACCAAGCCAGGCAAAGTCGATACGTCGACTACAACAGGCCGACTGCTTGCTGAAGTGTTCGTGCCGTTTTCTGGGTTAGCAGACCTGGAGGATGAAGTAGGAGGGTTCTCGGATGCAGAAAATGAAGGTGTCAACTGTGAGACCTGGGTGTGCTCCTCGACTTCAGAAGTCTGTGGCGTTCTCCTTTCACGCGGGATCCGGGAAGGCGGAAGTATCAGTGGCCCGTCTACTGCCTCTCGAGCTCGCATATGAGGATCCTGACTTGCGGCGTACGCCGGGCGAGCTGCAGCTTCCAGCGCCAACAGCATGTCGTGCTTCTGTTTCCTCTTGCGGACAAGGAAGGTGAGGAGTGCAGTCACGATCAATAGTGATACAATGCCGGCAGCCATCCCACCAATAGCTCCAGATGATAAAGCATGGTGGTTGCCACTTGAATCTGCACCTTCTGAGATAGCGGTTGCAGACGCATCGTGGGATGAACTGGGCCCGGGGGTCATACTAGTGGGCCAGAGAATAAACACCAATTTTAGTAACCGTATACGGCGACACTGCGCGGCTACTTACGTCAGAGAGATACTAGCAGTCGGAGGTGATGGGCTGTCATGTAGTACGAGCCCCACAGCAGAGTAAAGGACGTCAACCGCAGCTAGCTGTCCGAAAGGTGATAGATGCGATGGCGGCGGACCTTCCCATCGTGTCGAATATTCATTGCTTCCCACCGTTGATGCCAAGTCGAGCAAGGCATTCAGCTGGATGGCAGTGTCAGGAAACGATGATTTGGACACTACTGGTAGGGAATTTTACCTGTACCGTTATGAAGCTGCGAATAAGAGTGGCCTCAGCGGAAGTCTGCGGGCTTCTGGAGAAGACTTCGTATAAACTGCGGATGAGGACCGCTACAAGTATGAGTATGAGTGGTGTAGGTTGATATCTGACCCTGCGAGATATATCACCTCTAAAGACCTGATTAGTGTTAGGGTTGTTTGCATCCGACGCGCTTTGAGGACCTATAAGACGTTTCGTGAATGGACTAACATCGTATGCATGATGGTCTCTGGTGATACACTGACCTTCTATAATAATACCATCAGACGCATTTGTCCAAGCAGGATTGGGTATCACGGTCGAGACCAAGTCAGAGAGCCTAGGAGAATAAATAAGTGTGTGCTATTAAACGATGAAAGACACTTACGTGGCCTTGTAAGAGTTGTTTGCTGATGCCAAACTACTGAGTCCATCGATAGTGAAGCCCGAGTTGTACGTGAAAATCAGACTCGACTTGGTGCATGTTCCTAGATCCATATTGTCCAAGATAATCACCCCGTTGTAGAGCTGGTTGAGCACGAAGTCCGCAGAGAGTATTGCCGTAGACAAATATGTAGCATTTGACGTTTGCTCGTATAATTGCGCAGACAAGCTGGTTCGATCAAGTTGAGACCACTCAAGTCAATAAGCTCACTTACGCCATGAAAGCCCTACGGTGCGCGTTCAGGATACGGAAATACTGTGCAACAACAGGCCGGAGACTTACGCTACAGATTCTCCGTTTACGTTTAGGTTTCCGGGCGAGTTTTGGATCTATGTATCACCACCGACAATAAGTAGGGTGAATCATGGGTGGTCATGCAGGCGTCCGAAGCCACCTACGAAGAAGACCGCTCCGGCCGTACTACCTACCATGGTAAAGTCAGGACTTTTCGCAGAGAGCTTCGAGTATTACAACCTACCACCATTGCAAGTTGTAGAAATGGGCACATTTCTCATTGGATGTCGACCTGCTGCTGCTTCTTCGGGCGTAACCATGTACGCAAGGATTTGTACCCATGCTAACTGAGCGTAGTGCAGAGCAGTCGGGTCACGGTAGGCGCTGTAAGCTTTGATTGCGGCCAAACCCCATATACTATAAAAAGGAATGAATGGTCCATGCAAAACGCGCATAGGAAAGCAAGTACACACGCTACATCGCTATTAAGTAGCACGTTGCTTCTATAAATCCTTTCAGGCCGATGGACTCAAGATAGCATCAATGGACAACTCACTCAGTGCCAGTGATATTGGGCGCCAGGGTAAAAAATGTGGTAATACTGTTCAAAACAATGTCTTTGTTGGTCGTGGATCCATTGATACGGTCACCTGTGGATAAGGCACACAACATGCTCGCAGATAGACCAACTCCAAGTCCTGTGCGAATCGTGTAAAACCTTAATAAGCATGCGTTATAGGCAGACGAGACATACCTTCGAATGTTCCATTAGTGTTCAAAGTTCTGTACACAGTGCTGAGTAGCCCGTCTACCAAAGTGTATAGACCTGAGGGTTGGAGATTTGACTGAGGTTTCTGTGATAACGCACGGTTCAACAATGGTCTGACCAAATGAACATACATCGTGTGCACTTACTCGCCAGTTAGAAGGTATGGTGAAGTTCTGACCTGCCGCCTGGGAAACCAGGGCAGGTAGTATGAGGCAAACAGACAGCGACGATAGACGACACATTGTTGACGCTTGTTGGAGAGGGAGAGAGAGATGAAGGAAGAATGCATCTAAGGTCAGGAGCAGGGGCATTTCGAGACTGAATCGCACACTGGTCATGCTTACATATCATCGATCATCTTCGGTTAGAATAAATCAAACCTAACATTTTGGAATGGCAATTCCCTACGCGACAAAAGTTGCCGAAGGCATACTTGCGGCGTAGGGCATCTGTTGTTCATCATAAACAAAGTGTCAAAAGCAAAAGACGGCAGGGGAACTCCTGCCGTAAAGCAACTCTCGGCGAGCGCATACCCTGGTAGTATGCGCCGTCTTTCATTCCGTGCGGCAAGGTGTCGTCCGTCGCTGGTGATGGCTTCCACCTGACCTCAGTTGATCCTGATAATTAGAAAATAAAACGCAGTTGACCCACCATGGTCCGCATTTCAAAGGAGTCTACTGCCCATCTTCAACGTCCCGTCCCATCTAAATCATTGTTTGTGCTCGTCAATGTGATTGTTCCAGCTGAACCAAGAAAACAAGCTTCATTCACCTTTGTGATTGGAGGTAGTAGGTTCTGGCACTCGCATGGCTTCAACCTCAGCTCGGCGAGACACTGTCTCACCGAGCTGAGATCGAAGCCAAACACAGGGGAGACGCTCAACATGTAGGGGTTACGTTGCTTACTCGCTGTTTAGACGTATTCTGGGTGACAAGTCTACAGCGGCGACGGCAGTCCCTGTTGCAGGGGACAGCGATCGCTGGGACAACCGAGCTTAGTGAGATATTTATACGGTGCCGCATTCGTCGGTGCGACCATAACGTGAGCTTGTGGCATTGGCTGTGCTCGCTTTTCATGATGAAACCGGCCAAGATACCGTTATCGCCAGTCCTAGACATTGGGTTTCATGAGCCTGAGAACACGAAGGCAACACCGAAACCTAGCTCATTCGTTGATTGAGCGTCTCTTGTAGTATACTCATTCCGACATTATTGCCGCCAGGTTCAGGATGTGGATCCCCTACGCCAAACACATAGTCGGAGTTCGCTGAGATGCGCATCTGGCAATCTTCTCGCACTGCCCAGCGAATAGGAGCGGAGCGGCCATCTCGATTAGTTTTCACGCCCCCTCCATGGATTTCATGTGATTTCTTTATTGTGCGCAGGTCATATTGAATCTAGTGGTGATATTTGATGTACATCTTGCCATCCCTAAATATGCTATGCTACAAATTTCATATCCTGAACTCGATATGATGCTATAGTAGGACTTACTTTCGGTCTCGCACTTTAGATACTCATAAATATGTATCACAGCAGATTCAACGCCATATCCCAGAACCCCTTCTCCAACCTCGTACACCTCTCCCATACAGCCCTCCACTCCTCAAACCGAGCAGGGCTGGGCGGATCGGCAGCAGCGATCGCCTCCATCGTAGCTAACAAACAACGATATCAATAATTACTCTCTCAGAGAAGTGGAAGACACGCACCAATGCCAACCTTCACTGCGTTCTGGTAATGCTCGCCGCCATAGTCCTCCATCCATTGCGCGTACGGGTTACCCTCGGTCGCGACCCACGTCCCAGGCTTTTGTGACTCCTTTTTGAGCCACAGTCCAACCTCCCCGTAGCCAAGGAGGCAAGCCGCCGCCGCCATGGTCAACTTTGTCGCGTCCCCTGCATACGGAATGAGATCAATATATCACTCAGATACTAGGAATGCATAGAGATACCCTGAATGCCACAGTCGATGAGGTATGCCCCATAAGCGGTTGTCGCGGGAGACTCTGGTGTCGAAAGGAGCTCTTCCTCGCTGATACCCCACCGCGCGCAGAAAGACTTGTGAGTAGAGACTTCGTTGACGATGTTGATGATCGTGTCAGTTGCGGACTTTATTGCTGCGAACGACGTTGATTTGGCGACGAGGAGGCTACGAGGATGTCAGTCAATTCATTCGTTCAGTTTCTCGGTTGAAGAGGTGGGTAGGGCGTACCCATATGCGCGCGCGTAGTATCGCAGATAGAGGTAATCTTGCCTGTTAAATTGATGATGACCAATTTCATGCAGATTGTCGTACAAGAGACGTACTTGATGAAATGGAGGAAGCTATCTCTTGGTAGCGTCCCTTTCGCAAGTTGCCTAACAAACTCGTGTTCGACATATTCATTCCAGATGTTTGAGGTTGACCGGATGAGGAGACGGATGAAAGGGTAAGGGTTGCTCGCCGTTGGCCTGAAGATCGTTAGAATCAGCTTTAGCACTACGAAAGAATTGCATACTGCATATATAAAGCAGAGCACTCACTTGGGTATGCTACGAATTGTCAACGAATGCATGTGGTTGAGGGGACCGAAGCCTTTGCCTATCGGCACCGCGGTCTCGATGGCCTGATGAGTATATTCCGTTGCTAAAGCCGTAGCATCATGTACTGAACTGTATTGTCAGCAAGAATGGTATACAAAGCGTGGAAGGGTTTCTACTCACTGTTCTTTCCACGACTGAGCTCACAGGTGAGCGCAGCTGACAGCGTACATCCCGTTCCGTGGGTACTCGTCGAGTCGATCCGGGGACGAAGGTATAGAGTCGACCCATCGGAGTTGTGTAGCACGTCAACCACGATATCGCGAGAGAGCAAATTTTCTTCAGACACTTGCAATATTTCCATGTTCTCGCCATACAAGCTGTTCGACACCACGCGCACGTCAGATCTCGCTTTCTTGAAGCCCAGTACCTGTTCGTAAGTAACGGTCAGGTGTCCACCTTTCAAGAGAACGTTCTTCGAGCCTAAGGTGAGCAGCTGTTGTGCGGCGCTCAGCATGTCGTCCAGGGAGTTTATCTTGGACGGCTCGAGATTGCGGGAAGAGAGAATGAGTTCCGCCTCCGATTTGTTGGGGGTCACAAGGTAGGTCAAGGGCAGTAGCTCACTAATTAGAACATCGAGAGCATCTTCTTGTAGTAGTGTGTGTCCAGAAGTCGATACGCATACGGGATCGCAAACCAAAGGGGGCAATGATGCATCGCTGTCCGCGTAGTGGGCGAGAAGCACACCAACGACTGCACGGATAGATTTGGCATCGAACAGCATCCCAGTTTTCATGGCTTTGATGTTGATGTCGTCGAGAACCGAGCGTAACTAGCGAGGCACGAGAAGACGTTCTGGCGAGCGTAACTTGCCAGGCTGGAAGATGTCGCTCACCTGCTGTTCGATGAACTCTGGCGGTGCCGAATGTACAGCTTGCACCCCCGTCGTGTTTTGTGCAGTCATTGCTACTACCACGCTCGTACCATAGCAGTCATGTGCAGTAAAAGTCTTCAGGTCTGCCTGTAGGCTGCGCATGAGTCTCGAATTTGCCCCTCGCGGACTAGAGCTCTGAGCGCACCTGTATACCAGCACCACCACTACTATCTGTTCCAGCTATCGTCAACACGGCAGGCTGAGCGTCGGCCGCCATGGGTGTATGCGAGAGATGATGGTTGAGCTTGGAGCCAAGAGTTGATTCGAGTCGTTGCAAAACCCAAGCCTGAGATAATCACTCTAGATATCGGCCGAGGTACCAACAGAGCTGAAACTTTAAATCGATTTATTGCTGTCCAGTGCCCACGAAGATGAGCACGACTTCTATGGATCAACATCGTAGTGGTTTAGATGCGTGCTTGGATTGAAGTCCTCTTGGTCTCAGCCAATCATGGAGAAAGAGGAGAGAAGCAAGTCGACAAGCGCGCTGGACTTACGTTTGACGATGTGCTCCAATTTGGAGTAAGCAGTATCATAACCTCTAGTTAGCCTAAGTACGCCGTTGACCGATTTCACAGAATACCGCTTTTTTGCAATCGTGAATGGGAGGAAAGCGACTCGAAACCATATTCCTCACTCGACACCGAAATCTCAACGAAACTTGTCGTCAAATTCTGGCACAGGTACCATCCGTCCGGCTTATCGAGTCGGTGATCGGCACGCCATTGCACACTCGTGGCATGTACCGTCGATTTGTCAAAGAACTCGGACCAAATGAAAGTAAGCGACTGTTCTCTTTGCTCGACGTCGAGGATCGATAACCTGAAAGGAAAGACCCGGGTGCCAGCGAGGTGAGTCAAATGTTAGCAGTGGCTATGAGTTTGACGTGTTACTTACCAAATTTCAAGTAACTCGGCCTGGTCATCGTAGTTCTGGTCAGACACAAATGACAGAACAATCCGCTGTATTGACGATTGCAGGAAGTGATAGCGGTGGCGGTGCTGGTATACAGGTCGGTACCGTTCTCACGCTACTAGTACCCACGCATGTTACATAACAGAAGCCCTTTGCAATTGTCCCCGTGCAATGGATGTTTTAGGCAGACATCAAGGTCTTCACTGCACACAACTGCTATGGCGCGAGCGTTGCCGTTGCACTCACCGCGCAGAACACGAAGGGCGTCCAGGCAATCTATCCTTCACCCCCTGAATTCATTGAGCAACAAGTGCGGCACACACATTTTTCGATGTTGCTCAGCGCAGACTCACTTCATTATTCCCTCTCTCAGCTCCGTTCTGTCCTCGATGATATTCAGGTCAAGGCTATGAAGACTGGGATGCTGTACGATGCAGCGTCCATTCACTCTGTGGTCAAGGTGCTTCAGGCGCACTATAGCTCAAATGGCGAACCCGCTTCGATTCCACCTTTAGTATGCGACCCTGTATGCGTGTCCACCTCCGGACACACGCTCCTCCAGCCAAACGCTGTCAATGTCCTTGTCTCCGAGCTCCTTCCCTTGACCTTCCTCTTCACGCCAAATGTACCAGAAGCCGAACTCATTCTCTCTTCCAGAGGCCTCAAGCCCTCTAAAATCACAGATTTGTATGGCGCGGTGGGCGCTGCACAAGCCCTCTTGACTCTCGGTCCGAAGAACGTCTTGCTCAAGGGTGGGCACTTGACAGTAGCCCTGGCTGATATCCTGAAGTTTAAAGCGACCAGACCCGATATTGACATTGTCTCTACCGACGTGTTAGACGAGGGCGCTGAGATTCTGCAAATGACAGGCCAGAGCCCATTGGCACGCGAAGTCGTGGTCGACATCTTACGAGGAAATGAGAAGATGACCCTTTTCTTGCATCCGCGAGTTGACTCGACCAGCACTCACGGTACAGGGTGCACGCTCTCTGCCGCACTTGTGGCTCAGCTCAGTCATGGTGAAACCTGTACGTCTTCGATTATTCGCTCTTTCAGCTCTCTACTCATTCAGAAATCTGGCAGTGAAAGACGCCACTGCATTAGCCATCGAATACACTCACACTGCCATCGAGTCAGCCATACCGATTGGCAAGGGCCACGGGCCCTTGAATCACACTCATGCACTTACGGTCTGCACGATTCCGAGGTGTGTTTGCGGTGAAGTTGTTACTATTGTAACTGCTGACTGGGCAAATAATCTCCCGTGATAGAGCAACTCCGAGTGACTTGTATCCTTTTGTACGCATGCTCATCCAAACTACTGCTAAACATTGGAAAGCATATGTGGAGCACGAATTTGTGAAGCAACTCGCGCGGGGGACGTTACCCGTAGAGTGCCTCCAACATGTGACGAAGTACGTATCTACTCGGATATTGAGGAACCGTTTACTGATCGCACCACAGACAAGGGACGCATTACATGAGATACTACGGTAGAGCGCATGGGTATGTAGTATATGCCGCTTGCATTCTGCCCTAGTACTGACGTCATCACAGACTCTTGGTAGCGAAATCGTCCTCGTTTGACGAGATAAAGGCTGCTTCGAATACTATCATAGACGTCCTCAACGAAGTCTCACCAAGCAATACCAACCGGGCCCGTTGGGGAGTCACGGACGCTGATTTACTCTCCACACCCGAATCAACTGCTACGACCGCGTATGGAGCATTCCTGATAGACTGCGGGCTGCGAGGTGCGTTTGAAGATACAGGCTGCCATCTGTGTACTCGCAGCTCATATTGATGAACAGGCGACGCAATGTCAGTAATAATGGCAGCAGCAGCGTGTCTTATCGGCTACGGAGAAGTCGGACTCTGGTTCCAAAGAGAGAAAACCAAACCCGGTACGTGGGTCGAGGTCGAAGGCAATCCGTACACGCAGTGGTTCGAGCAGTGGGGTGGTGAACAGTATCAGAGCGCAGTCAAGACTGGGATTGGTGAGTGCCACTGGCTGTGCGTGGTTGTGCGTATTACGCTTATCGTGACCTCTACATGCCAGATATCCTGGAGTCCATTGCTGCGGCGGACCCGCCCAGCCCTGCGCGTTTCGCGGAGTGGCGGGCCATCTGGGAGCGGTGCACACAGCTAGAGAAGGGTTTCTGGGATATGGCTTTACAGCGTTCATGATGATTCATGAGTGTTGTAGAGAACGGTGGGTCAGCTGTTTTCACGGTTTCTTGGGACTCTCACATAAACTTGAGTAGATTCTGTACCATTGGTGTGCTAGCACAACAAATGTGTAATAGCAAGCTCGAACAAGGCGTGTTTAATGTAACGAACACGCTGGAAACATGAGTGACGAGGAATTAGCTAGTGCCGACCTCATGACACCTCGGCAAGACCACATTTCCATTGACACTGGGCTTCTCTTTGCACTATAAGCTGGTGCGAACACCAGTACAGTAGTGGTAGCGGCGCCTCGTCACTGGTCAGGCGGTGAGAATGTGGACATAGTCAGTACTGACCTTCTAATTCTCACGTATAGGCGGCGCTACCTCCGAGTGAACAAACAGCACCACATACGTTGGAGTCACGTATAAGAACGGTAAAGCTGGCATGATCCCCAACCACCACCATCCCAGCTATGCTCTCATACACAATTATTAGCGTTCTCTTCGCCTTCGCTCTCGTCGTCGTCGGAGCGAGTGCTCTCAGACACTCCACCACGACTCGCACTACTAGTGTGAAGTCGTTGCGTAGTGTCCGAGAGCTACTTGCTCCCAAAGACGTTGCTCTTATGGACCAACTCATGGCCCGCTCATTACCCAATATGCGTTTGGTACGCGCGTTTAACCTCACTAACACGTTTGTCTCTTCAGACATCGACGTCCATCATCGCTTCGTAACTTTCGCACGGAAGTTGATGGAGAAGACCACTCCCAGAGGAAACTGGCGTTTATTCGCTGAGTCAACTACCACCGTTATGGACGAGATAGTCTCGTCCGCGCACAATTATTCTACTCCATTCGACCTCTTCATCCAGCATCTGACCCTGAAGGTCATCCTGCACACCCTGTTCAAGGTTCCATCGACAGACCTCGACGATAAGGGCGTAGCGCTAGTCGCTCACGGCATCAATGCTCTCTGGAAGCTATCGAAGACTCAACAGGAGCTTCCCGAAGACCTGCTTCCAGCTATGAATGCTCACCTTCGCGCCTGGATTCCCGATATCGACAATCCCCTCGATTTCGTCATTCCAACATTCGAGACATTGTGGCGAGTGGTCGCCATCGCTATCGCCATGGCTCACAAGGATCAGCCTACGGCGAATGCATTCCACGAACTCCTGGACAATCCAACGAAGCGACAGTTTGACCAGTTTCACTCTGATGGACCAAGCATCAATGCTATCGTATCAGAGGTAATGCGACTTCACCCACCAACGAAAACCATCTCTCGCACGATGGCCAGTAATACGCCCATCACGCTTTGCGACCGTATCAGGTCATTCCTCTTTCATCCGCCCTTTCCTATGGTGCACGTAGCCAGTATCCGGGTCGTCCAACGTGACCCAGAAATCTGGGGACACGACGCTGAAGACTTCAACGCCATGCGCCACCATCCCGATACGCTCACGCAAGAGCAGTCAGCGGCGATGCTGAGCTTCGGGCTTGGCAAGCTGAAATGTGTGGCGAGCAGCTGGGCTCCCATGGCCGTCGGTATCATCTCCGCAGTCGTTCTCGAGCAAGTTGGCGACGCCTTGTCGATTGTCGAGGGTGACGGTATTGGAGGACGAGAAGGATGGGATGGCTGGTCCATCGTTCTGAACGTTAAGGAGTCTACCGTCAAACTTAGCCCATTGGTTTCACTCCCGATAGCATGTGCGTGTCTCGTCTTTCTCGCCCGCTAATCTAGCTTACTCGGTTAACAGCATTTCTGTGATACTGAATCGCATAGTACTTGTTCTATTAGTCCTTATTGCTCCTGCTCTTCTTAAGCTATCGCATACTTCCCTGTGTTTTGTACTTGTACTATGTCCTCCGTGGATTCCCGTAGTCACCACACACCGTCCTGATCTGTTTCTCTCTCTATTGTTCCCAGCCTGTTTATTATAGTTGTACGTAGTATACCAGAACTGCTTCGAATATGAAAGCGTGCAAATGCAAGCACCAGCATGGAGATGCAAATATCATTGAAGCAACCTGAACCCAATTATAAACGCGCTTCAAAGTATACTTCACAGAGGTCGCACGAATGTGCAGAATATCTTCCCTGTTCAACTGAGCTTCGTCACACAATGAACGGAAGATGGAGCTCTCCTGGTGGTACTACTAGTACTCTGTCAAAGTTCCCGTGTTGCCTTTCCTCCCACCTCCGCTCTCCCAACATTTAATATGCACTGTCATTCGAGCAGCAGAGGTCGGCTGTCTGCAGCGGCGGGGAGTTCGGGTGCCAATGTCTTCGACCCATGTGTTATCATCCAAAGCGCAGTATCGAGATACAGCAGAAAGTATGCTTGGGTTTGAATTTGGCAGTTTAAAGTGCATGGCAAGCTTAAGTAGTTGGGCAATTCATGGTGCTGGCATCATGGCGGCTGCAAGCTTTGAACGAGTAGACGAAGAAATCCATATCATGGATGGTCCAAGGATAGGCGGACGCGTAGAATGGGACGGGTGGAGAGTCGTTTTGACGGAAGACTCCTTCATTGGAATGGAGTAAGCAACTGGTCTTCAGAGACGAGATATAGTAATGTCATTACTCGAGAATGTATTGAGTGTAGTTATTACGAACTTTACCAAATATCAATCCTAATTATACCAATCCTATCAGTCTCCTGACCTCGCGAATAGTCCCCTCAGACTTCCCCCTGGCCTTCTCCGCCCCCTCTCGCGCAACCTGTGCAAGATACCCCGGATCCGCCTGCAACCGTTCAAACTCTTCCCTCGACTGCCTCAGCAAATCCGACACCGCACTAGCCACATCGGCCTTGAGCGCACCATGTCCCTTTTCAGCGTATCTTCCCGCAACGTCCTCGACCTCTTCCCCCGTGCACGCCGCAAGGATCGTCAACAGGTTAGAGGTACCTGGGCGGTTGACGGGGTCATATGCGATGCTCCGGATTGAGTCCGTCACGGCGGAGCGAACTTTAGTTTTAATTTGGACGTCAGTGTCTGTTAGTAGGATGCGGGAGGAGACGTCGGGTGAAGATTTGGACATCTTGGAGGTCGGGTCTTTGAGCGAGAGGACGCGACGGGTCGGTGCTGTGTTTCGACATCAGCGGCGTTATCGTCCATAGCTCGGAAAGGTATGTTGGATGACTTACTCGCGACGTACTCGGGTAGAGGGAACAGACGGCCAAAGGTGCGGTTGAAGGTGTCAGCTATGTCACGGGCAAGTTCCAGGTGCTGTTTTTGGTCCTCGCCCACTGGGACGTGGGTGGCCCTATCACACTCCATATCAGTGGCAGTCATAGATTCGAGCAGAACTCAGTTCCTACTTATATAGGAGGATGTCGGCAGCTTGAAGCACCGGATAGGTGAACAACCCTGCGTTCAACAGCGACTCGTCTACTTCAGACTCATCGTTAGCGTTCCTCGACGCCGCAAGGCGAGCCTGCAGAAAGGTGTCAGACAGTATTAGTAATTGGACAGGGTGTATTGTACCTTCCAGGTTGTCATTCGTCGAAGTTTGCCTATCGGTGTGATACAATTGAACAGCCATCCAAGTTCAAGGTGGTGCCGATTCTGAAAGCGAGCAGTGATGCGTTCAACACCGAGCAAAATTGCACAATCAACGTACTACAGTACCTCATCCTGGTGGAAGATAGTCGACTTCTTGGGATCCAGTCCAATAGCGAGGAGAACAGCCAACATATCCCTCCGCGCAACGCTGAGCGCTTTTGGGTCCTGAGGCAGCGTGAGTGAATGCCATCCCACGATGGAGAATATCATGTCATCTTCAGGTCTAGCGCCCTTCTGCAGTTTGACCCAGTTTTGCAGCGCCCCCAGGAAATTTCCTAGCTGGTGTATTTGGATTAATAAAAGTCACAGGGACGTTTTGTTTGAACTTGAAGGCGACACGCACATGTGGTGTGCCTGTAGGCTGGATCCCGGAGAATACAATTCGTGGACGAGAGCCTGAAGGCACTTGTGTTTTCGAGATTGCAGAACTTGAGAATGCTCTGTAACACGAGGTCGCCGGGCGTATACTCCTTACCAACATGCTCGCCTGCGATAATGAGAGTTCAGCGCTACGACCGCGCTGACGCGACGTGTCCCGCTCGATCAAACTTCCATTTGCGGAAGGAGGTTCCATGTAAACGCTCGGCAAGCGGCTAGGACTCGGAGAACTTGAAGGACCTTAACTGTGACTGTCACCGGCACTTATCGCATCCAGTATTTACCGGTGCCGCACACTCTCGAAATACTCTACTCTACTTGCCTACGATAGTAGCAGAAGCTGGTAAACAGCAACAACTCATGAAACCACTCTCTTCGGCCCAGGAGCGTAAGCTCATGGACTATGTTGAAGACAAGTTCCTCGACGTCACACGGAATTACAAAAAACGGTCTGTGTGCTCCCTCATTGCGCGGTCAGTCTAATACTAACATGGATGTATTGTTGCATAACTTCTGGCAGCTCCGATCCCTCTTCGACGCTCCAGACGCTGTCCTCCTATCTCGCGGCAACGCATACACTTATGTCCATGATACTCCAAATACCACCTGTCAATCCTTCTGCTTCTCTGCGAGTCACTCTTCTTCTCCGCCTCACCGGAGATGTGCTAGGTTCTATCACTGGTTATCGACCGGACGTGGAGACTTTACCGGCATTACTAGACTGGATGAACGACCTCGATCGTGGGTGGCTAGCTGTTCTGCGTTCGCAGGCTTGGGATACCGAATCTCGGAAAGGAGTCGATGTATTCACTGAGGAGGATGAGCCATTGCAGTCGTCTCCGATGAATCAGACAGAGCGTACGCGACTGCGAAGCTTGATTATAGGCGGAACTTCGAGAATGGAGGAATGGATGGTTCAGTTGGATACCGGTGGACAGGACTACGATGTCGTCCTGCAGACCCTGGGCCTACAGCAAGGTTTTGACGACTTGTTCTCTGGAACGCTTGCCGAGATGGGGTCGTTCAGCGGTGTCATGAACATGCCGCAGGGCATGGAAGGGACGTGCTAGAATCTGATACGGAGTGCTAAACATCTGGACATCGAGTGACCATATATAGGTGAGCAGACATGCTCTACGTGGTTGTATTCCTCGTTGTCAGTACTGTATGACTGACTTCTTGCCCAGTGCACACACTCAAGATGCAACCGCTCTGTGTTTGTTCCACGCCCAGGTCATCATTTCCAGCGAGACCGGAATCGATTCCCTATGCTGCACATCGGCACTCCTGTTCGCCTGTTCGGGCTCAACACGCGCGTGGTAGTATCTGGCTCAAGCTTGATGCACGTACTGTCGCCATCTCGCCTCCGAGCAGCGGTGCTGCATGCGCCGCGTCCCTGACAGGCCCACAATATGTCTTCTCTCGTATGGTGCGCGTCACTTAGTCACCACCAAATTTGGACAAGTCACGTGAGCGGCAAAATGGGGTCAGAAAAATTCGAGATCTTGTTTTGGCCTCAGTAAGTCGTTTGGCAGGGAATAAAAAATCAGGGATTTTTCTGCTTATGTAAGATAATTTCCAAAAACGGCAATTACTATTGCCATATATGGTAGGTGGCAAAATCAGTAAAAGTAAACTTCTTTATTTTTGAGGTTAGGGACAAACCCTCTAGTAGAATTAAAGTACTAACTGAATACTTTCGTTTTACTAGAGGAATAGTGATTATGTGATATTCCCATGGCCCCAGACGCCTGTCAAAGTCGTTGTACAAATTTGGTGGTGACTAAGTGACGCGCACCATACTTAACCAGTGAATGCTTACCGAATAACGCGCTGAGGGAAGAAAATATGACTGCTAGTACACTTAGATGTTGAAAGGCTATGACGCTAGGCGTGGCGGGCATCTGTGTGGCGTTCGTAGACATAGTAGTTGGCTGGCCTGGGGCTTGGTATCCGCTGGTCATGCCATTTTATATTGCCCAAAATTGCGCGCTGGAATGCCTTCATCAACGTCTAGATCTGTCACATGTAAGGATGGCTATGCAAAAGTGAGTACATACTGAGCGAACTGGCCTGTGGCGTATGTCTCGGAATGGTGTAGGAGGACCGCGACTTTAGATTAGAGAGCGGCGATATCAGAATATGATGAGTAGGACAGCCAAGAGAGTGTTGTGGCGAGCGAGCTATTGCATGTCCACACGAGAGTCATGTACATCTTGTTGGAGCACCCACAGGAACTATCACAGTGACAGTGCCACGAAGTTGGAATACACATGGATGGGAAATATGTTCGCAGTTTGGTACGCAGAGGGCTAAAGTGATGGACAAAATCGAAGTGTTAGTACAACATCATCACCATCATCGGGCCCGCAGGTTGTTCAAGACATGGGCTGCATATATTTCAGGTAGCGCCTCTGACTGCGAAGACACCGGCTGATAATTCGGCACATCACTCTGTGAGAACCAGGCGTCTGTAGTTGATAGCTAGCCAGACTGGCTACCTCTTTCCAGCGACCCCGTGTATGTTTCAGGTACGATTGTGGAAGGCAATCCAACACGGGACGCGTTAGATGGTTCGTGATATACAGATATCGGCAAGCTATTCCCATTGCTATGCACGATGATATCGATTCCACTACCTTTGACGCTAACATGCGTAGAAAGACTCACCAAACATACGTACACCAAATGATAGCGTGGGGCTAGACAAACATAGTATCTTCATCATTGCATTGAATGACTGAAGATTGTTTGCATAGGCAAGGCCTGTGACACATTGTGTGGTATACAGTCGGCCATGGTCTATAACATCCAGAGGTGTTAGCGCAATGAAGATGACAGATAAAGGATGATATCGCCCAATCGTAAGAGTGGCGCTGTATCATATACACAACGCTGCACAAGCCCAGGTTTCAACGCAGGCGGTGATCGATGATCACAGATGGCCCAAGAGCCCGTCTTCGCAGGTATCAAGTAGAACCTGCTAATTCCGTCATAAGCGCATAACGCTTGACGTCTGTCGACCAGTGTCCACCCATGTAGTTTATAAGTTGATCTATGAGGCGCAGAGGCGATATGATGAGGCGTACTGGCATGTCGAGCGGTTGGAATGCCATGACCTTAGGAGCGGAACCGCGTCTGCTGGAGAGCTAGCGATAATGAGTCTGCGTCATATACCAAACTCTAGTATCACCACCAGCGTTCGTCTCGAACAGCCTTGTTCGCGACGCTATTGTGTGTAGCTGGCCTCTACCACCAGTCATGCCATAAAGGAACTCTGTGTCAGATTACTTCTCGATTTTCGGATTGTGAGCAAGGGCAAGTCAAAACTGCGGGTACTGGCTTGATGTATAAGTGGTAGTAGAGGTCGAGTAAAGAGGTTCAGTAGCTTCAGTTGAACACTTCAAGCTGGAGCGCGGGAGCCCGACTGATCGGCCCGGGGATCTGAGATCGAAGACTTTGACGTACCAAAAAGGAATGAAGCGTCGGTGCCACCCGACCGTGACAGCTGAGAGAGTTTCTGCCATTGTATGGGCTGAGATGGGTAGAAGGAAATACTCCGGTCAATCCGACACTATACTTGTAGTATTGGTTGTCAGTTGGTAGGAAGATCATGTTTTACTTGGAATTTCGTTCAGGCAGCAGAACAATTTAGCCTTAACTTACTACTCGAAATTGTCCCGCTGCGCTACCTGCCACTCCTCGTCGAAGGAATTTTAGTTGTTCTGGCATATACAAAACACGTGGTGGCATATGTGCAAGATATTCGGCAAACAAACGGTGATTATGAGCATCAGACCGATGATGCTCCTGTCAGGGAGACGTCCATGATCCCCTTCTCGGGCGAGTCCACCATAGTTTCACGAGACACCATTATAGCTATAGAGTCGTCTGTGGCACCTCTTCGCAGACTAGTACTGCCCAATGAAAATCCCATGGCTTGCCGGCTCTCTCGCTCGTATCTGTCGGCAGCAAGACCAATATAGACGATGATGAGACTTTGCGATATCCCCTACACAGCACAGGCCCGGCATGTAGGTTGTTAGTGATAGTGATCTCCAGATGGATAACACGGATATGGCTCACGAAAAATATCGGTATGACACAAATCATAACGTAGCCAATGTTCCAGGGAGTCTGGGATATGTCAAAACCGACGAGAGGCTCGATAATCTTCGCGTACTTACCGTGACATACCCAGTAGGTGCGAGCTCTGCAACTTCATATAACAAGAGGCCAATCCATATCACCAGGGCCGACTCGACGACGGCCGCCAGTGCCATATGATAGGGGTTTCCCCTGTAGGGATGCGCGATCTTCAATCGGTCTGCTTTCCGAGACGTATATCTGTACAAAATGAGCCTTGGGCTGTGTAAGATGAGTGGCATTACAGTCACGCACATTATCTTTCCAATTATGCCAGCACTGAGAGTCGTGTTGATACTGAAGGTGAACCATCCCCATGCCACATTGATCTGAAGGGCCCTGAGCTTGAATCCTATGGTATAAAGCCATGTATTGTGGTAGAACCAGATATGCTGAAAGTCGCCAGATAATCCCAGGACTAAGAGATGACAATTAGTGCCAGGGGGCTCGCGGTACAATATATACGTACGTGCATCCAGGATGATAGCTGTTGCAGGCAAGTACAGTGCCCATCGTTTCTTCCCGTAGATGATGTAGAACCTCCACGCAAGACAGCCATCGCAAAGAAAAGCCTACAATCAGGGGAATCAGGCTCTCCATGAGCATGAGATGAGACTACAAGGCAACACGACGAGCGTACAGCAAAAGTCGATGTCACACTGAAGTAGACAAGAAAAATGAGATAGGTATCCAGGAATCAGGTATGAATGACTCACGCTCCAATGAATACGATGGGTATAGTGACCATTCGTTCTTCATTCGCAGGCTGGAACATTTGTCGAGTTTCTCCAAAAGTGATGCTCCGACAGATATAATGTACGAGGAGATCCACAAACCTGTCCATAACGTGGTTTGAGATAGTCAATGATACAAAGCACCGCTGTAGCAGAGAATATGCTCACAATATTATCGTCACAATTCTTATCCGTCGATATGCTGATCCATGCCTTCTACAGGTCGACCAAACAGCAATGGTGAACAGTACAACATACACCCCTTGTAGTAGGTCAATTGACCGTGGTAAGGGCGAGGAGTGAGTATTGATTGAGTACCTACCGAATAGAGCACTTAGAGTGGAGTGGACTACAGAGACAATAGTGAGATTGCTAAAACTGGTAGGGCACACAACGGAAATGGAAGTTGAAGTTGGTTGCGGGCTTATTTCCATCTTGTTTGTCTTGAGAGGCCACGTCGTACGGTTGGGCGGAGAGGAGCCTAGATAATACCGCTCATGCATATATACGGTCAGAACCAAGAATAAACCTACCGCTGATGTCTCATTTGGTGCACAGCAGTGCAAGTGCCACCATCTTGGTAAGGACGAACTCTCCGTGCAGTGAACTGAGAATCGTCGCCCAGGCACAACTTCATCAGTCTGGCTATGCGGTAGTATGGGAAGGCAAGTGAACATCTTGATATGAAGAATTACTTAGTATACATTGCATGAAGCACACATGCTCACCTATCCTCCAGACTGATCCGACGAGATAAACTTTGAGCTGTACATCAGTGGGCTTCGTATCTTACATTGAGCTATCGAGCGCCTGGGTACTTTCCTGTCAATTCTACGATATGAGAGAACCTAAAGTATCTCACTAGTTCCGCTGCGCTTCGATGAACAATCAAAGCTTCGGCACAAGCGATCGTTGAAAACATCCATATACGTATCAGCTGGCCACTGAGTTAGGTAACCTATGTTGCGTAATCAGTGTATACATAGAACTGAATGAATGTTTACCCGGAGCCCACGTAGCAGCCTACCTCATATTCACACCACGCACGACCGAGCATTGGACCGACAACCGACGATATCATGGTGATCCCAAGAACTGACTCGGAGTGAGACGATAGGTTACGTTTTCATTCACGCATCGTATTCCAGCCTTTGCGCATCGATGCCATGAGCAGTGTGCAATAAGCAGTGGTGCCAGTCGGGACCACAGGCGACAGATACTGCCACTTGCTGAGCCGTATCTCGGAGCCAGACATCTGAATGTGAGAGACGGACCCACAGTTGAAGATGATCATCTGCGGTCACGGAAGTCTGTACGGTAAAGCTAACATTAGAACGGTCCGATTGCACAAAGCTATGCGACATACCATCACATCGGACACAGTAACCTGGGTCTTCTCATATATTAGAAGTGTCAGCTCGCCGGGATCGGACAGAAGTGGGAGCTTACGCTGTAGATCCTTGTGATTCATGGCTGAGATCAAGAATGTAAGTGTGATCTGAATACACACGTATTAAGCCGAAGTCCGAAACACGGCACGTTTACATGAACTCGAAAGAAAGGTCTGTGTGTGGTAGATCTCCATGCGCTCTACTCCGGCTGTAAAGTGTTGCTCCCAATAAGTAGTTACTGTTCGCTGTGAAGAAGCCTCTGGAAGACACTTTCTGCCTGCCTCATCTGGGCTTCACTGCTCCAGAATGTCCGTCGACCAGCTGCCGTATCTTTCTACGTCCGAAGAGATGCGATTGAGCTGTCTGTGCACGTACTGCAAGGTATCTTGTCCCAAAAGCAGCCTGAGCGGCGGGTCCTCGAGAGTCGATAACTCGTACACCTTGGCCGCAGCCTTCCTCGGATCGCCGATCTTTTGCTTCGACGTATCGGCAGCATCGTACAGTTTCTCAGCTTTAATAACTCCAGAGTTAGGCGACTTATAAGCCTCTGGAAGGGGGATGGGAGCCACTTTGCCTAGAGCGGGTGTACGGAAGGTGCCAAATTCTATCAGGGATATCTGCACCGGGGTATGTTTATTCAGTGGCCACGACATGTTTATGCGAAACGAACAGGCATACTTTGACGTTCCAACCTGGATCAATTTCATCGGCCATTGCTTGTGTAAGAGCCTCCAATGCTGCAGTTGGCGGTCAGCGATGCATAGCCTCGGTAGAAACAAACGATAATCATACCATGCTTTGCAGCTGAGTAATGGCCCATGTTCGCGAGGGGGTGCAGACCTGCCAAGGAGCTGGACACAATCAATCGGCCACCTGCACCAGCGGGATTCTCGTCACGGAAGAATCGAAGAGCTGCTGTGTTAACCCGTGCGGCACCCCAAAAATTTGCTTCGAAGACGTCTCGTGCAACGTCGTCCGGGGCAGACTCTACAACTGAGCCCATCCCATAGCCGGCGTTGTTATACACCACGTCAATACGGCCAAACTTTTCTTTAGCCTTGGCGAACGCGTTCGTAACATCCTCCTCCTTGGTCACATCGACTTTTATCACGAGGAGCTGCTCGGAAGGAGTATCATCTTGAAGGTCCTTGAGTGCGTCGGGCTTGCGAAGGGTGGCAACGACCTTGTCACCCTTTTGTAACGCGAGCTCCGTGACGCATCGGCCAAAACCAGAGGAGGAGCCGGTAACTGAACACATGCAATTGATCAGGGTGTAATAATCTCAAATCAAGTACGGAATAACTCACTGAACCAGACTCTGGGGCTAGGTATATCGTTGGACATTGCAGGATGTTTAAACTGCCGCGATAATACGGGGAGCTTTGTTCGTTCCACAACATACAGCGCTTTTATATCTCATTGCTGGACCAGCAGCGCGCCCATACTGTGCTGGGCACGGTGTCAGAAGCCACAACAATGCAATCCATGATCCGAGGCTTGGTAAATACCAGCCATGCAATGTAATAGTAAGCAGGTGAGCATCGCGCGCCCATCGTCTGGAACGTGAACCTGGTTTCTTTTTTCGCCGACGAAGGCTTTGGCACGAAATCAGCTGATAGTTTAGGAGGGTTTAGTGGCACTTTACCGTCATATGGTACCACGAATGTGGGAATTCTACAGCCAAACGAACTTTGCCGAGCTTGCCAGTGGCACTGATAAAATCACTGTGAGTAACACGAGAATGAAACTCTGTACTTAACGCGACATTCGGAGGTCCATTACTTACAGCATGACGTATTATTCATTGTCGCCTTCATTGACCTTCGTCATTCGAACGTAGTAGACGTAGACATGTTTGATTTGAATGTTAGATCGAAAGCACCAGGAGAAGGCGAACCAGTAAGTAGTAGACGTGCGAGATAAAGGTCGAACTGGAACGAAATAAGTCAAGGATGTTCAATTTGAAGTTCAGCTGGGGTAGTGATAGACGCCAAGATGGGTTTGTCATCCGGAATAGGCAATGAAGAAGGATCAAACTCGAGGGCAGATTTCCGAAAATCCAAGCAGAGCTCAAAACTATTGATTTAGAAGTTCAAAGACCCAAAGCAATCATCGAACGCATATATGTGGGTGTGATAGTTCCTGCATGACAGCCACATCCCTCAAACCTTATCCTCCAGAAGATCCGCCGACCGCAGCGGCCATATTCGTCTGCGTCGGACGAGATGCGAGCGAGCTGCTTGCGTGCCAACTGAATAAAACTGAGCACTGTCCTCAGTTGTGGTGACAAAGCAGCCAGATGCCGCCCGAGACCGCGTAGTGAGTTGTGCTCAGGTTGCTTGCCATGGCGCCTTGTATTCACTATGTTTGTCCGCTGTTTCGACTAGCTCTGACATTGAGTTCGCTGACAAATGTCGAGCTATTTATCGCAATGCATCTTCGTGACAGCGTAAAAGGCGGATCAGAGGGTCAACGATGGGTTCGTCAACGGCATCAATAACAGGCCTATCGGTAGTCCGTTGACCTGTGAATTGATCCACCGAAAACAACGATGAGGATTTACAGTGCCCCTCATCATGATGACGTGCGGCTACTTACAACGCTACTTATCTATACAACGGCCGCAGCAGTTTGACGTTTAATGTATAGAGATAGAGGAGTGCTCGAGCTCAAGCCAACAGTGGCTACGCAGGCCGAGACTCGCAACCCGGAAACGTTGATGGTAAGTGCCAGAGACTGAACAAAGTGTGAGTCACGACTTGAGGTCATTAGTGGAGTGATAGGCGCCGGAAAACGAATGTTCACTCCCGAAAAGGCAATCAAGAAGATTCTGAACACGAACACGTCGATGTAGCCCTCCTCGCGGGGCAGTTCTGTGCCCAAACTCAATGAGGCTCCTCCAATTATGACACCGGTGACATGGACGATGACCAGCACGCCCACGCCTTCTGCTCCAGGCGCGGCCCATGGTCACTCCGCCGCAATTTCTATTAGATTTTCCAAAGAGTCTGGTGCTTTGTATATATACAGCAACGCGTAGCTCAACCAAGTTCAGCGATCCCGACCCCTGCATTTTACATCACAGAAATGCGTTCAAGTCTCGACACGAACCCCCCGAATGCTGACCGCCACATTACTGCTGGCGGCAGCGACTGGCTGTGGGCGGTTTTCGCTATAATGGCCTTGTCAACTTTGGGCATGATCTTCTGGTCCTTCTCGGTATGTCAACAATTCTTAATTCGTCTATCGAGCGTCACTGATGCCTTTTTTATTTTAGAGACCACGAGGAACACGATTCTTCCATAATGTGGCCATAGCCATTTTGACCACAGCTACAATCGCGTACTTCTCCATGGCCTCGGATTTGGGTGCCAGTATGTGTTACCCACGAATTCCAGTTTCCCTATCTAATTTGTCACTTTAGCTCCGGTCGTAACCGAATTCAGACGTGGAAGCTCTGTCACACGCCAAATCTTCGTAAGTTACCTTTATCCTTTCGTGTATGACACTCACTTACAAACTAAACCGCAGTTCGTCCGCTATATTCAATGGTTCATCACCTTTCCCCTCCTCCTTATCATGCTTCTATACTCCACTGGTGTCGCGCTCTCCGACATCCTACTTGTCGCCTTCTTCGCCTGGGTGGCAGTCGTCATGGGACTTGTCGGGGCATTGACATCGACAGTCTACAAATGGGGTTTCTTCGTCATGGGCGTAGCTGCTCTCGTCTACATCTTGTATGTCTCGTCATGCACCTTTCATTACCTTCAGTTACTAATACATTCATCCTTGACAGGTCCCATCTCCTATTCCACGGCCCACGCACGGCCTTCAACGCCGGCGCCGGCATTCGCTCAGGCTACATCCGCGGTGCAGCTTTCGTTGCCTTCATAACGATGCTCTACCCCATCTGTTGGGGTGTATCTGAAGGTGGAAACGTCATCTCTCCCACGAAGGAGATGATCTTCTACGGCATCCTCGACCTTCTCCTCGGACCCGTCTTCCTCTACTACTTCGTATGGGGTCTCAGGAAAGTCGACTATGGCCTTTTCGGCTTCAACTCGGGTAGACATACGGACGGCCCGTACGGGTCTGGTTCGGGATACTCTGGCGCAGGACATAGTGGACTCTCAGGCGCAGGACATAGTGGACTCGGAAACAACCATCGTATGGACGGCGACGGTGTTACGCATACCGGTGGTGGTCTTGGCAGCCATAACACCCATACCGCTACGGGAGGTGTACCTGCTGGAACTACCGGAATTACCGGAACTACCGGCAAGGTCGAACGTAGTGTCGTATAAGACGTCGAAGGTGCACACCGAATTGACCCATAAAACAATTCTCTGAGATGTCTTGTATCCAATATTTGACACTGTACTTTATGCGTCTTATTAATCTCTCGTAGCTTACCGCTTCTTTCCTGTATCAGTTGTAGGAATAGTCTAACGCACGATGTAACATACCTTACATACGGTTTTGCACGATATCACCAATACAAATGAAAGGAATTCTGGAACAGAAGCATAGATTAGCTCATGAATTACACATGCCAAAATCAACGGTTACACCAAAGCCAGAGTCTAAAGGAGGGTTATTAAAATAGACGGTGTATGTAGACAACAACAGCGACAAAGATGATATTGGATGCTGACAACATACAACAGGGTATCGATACATGTACGATGAGCAATGAAATAGCAGCGGCCAAGATAGTCCCATGAGCGATACAATCAGAGGAAAATAATGCAAGAGAGACTGAAGCGAGAGGGAGCTGAAGGGAGTGAAGGCCAAATGCCGGAGATGAGAATGAAGGTTTGCATAGATCCGGGTGCCAATACGGTCGACCAGAAGAGGCCGAGGAAGAAGAAAGAGAGAAGAAGGGCCGAGCCAGTCGAGCGTGCAAAAGCTTAGATTCTAGCAGTCTGAACGATAAGAGATGCCAAGGTTTCCTAGCAAGGTGGTCATCGTTTGAGTGAGGTCTCAACACAAAACGTGAGACAAGACGAACCTTTTCCTGTTCATTATCAGTGTAAAGAATATATGCGCTCCCATCCTTCAGATCAAGAGCGAAGGCGTGTTTGAGCCCCTCAAGCTCCTCGTGCCCATCCATCTGTTCGTAGACGGCTTTCGCACGGGAGATATCGATCAATTCCATGGGCTGTGAAGATGCCTGTCAACGCAACGACGGCACTCATCAGCACACAATGATAGATTATGCCCAAAGTCACACACCTTATCCTTGAACAGCACCAGCTTATTACGCCTGATCCGACAGAACCGTCGTCTCCAAGCCACATTATCGCTCTTCTGCACATTCACCCAGCACTGGAACAACTCGTCGTCCAGCGCATCTCCAAGCCACGACCGCGTCCTCCGATCTTCAATCACATGCGTCCGCAACTCCAGCTTCCTCCTCATCGTCTCGTCCGCCAACCGCGCCTGTTCAAGCCTCCACTCCTGCTGCTTCTGCGCCTGCCGCATCCTCCTTTCCCTATCTATCCTCCTCCGCTCTTCAATCTTCCGATGCCGCTCCTCCTCCTCTTGGCGCTCGCGCTCTTCCTTTTGCTTTCTGAGCACTGCGGCAAGTCGCAGATCTTCCTCGAGCAACAATCGACGTCGTTCTTCTTCCATCCTCAGCTGCATCTCTGCCTCTTCCTTCTCTCTTCTTGCTCGTTCCTGACGCTCTGCATCTTCGCGTTCTTCATCAAACGAAGTGACCCGCCTCCGTGATAGACTTGCTTCTTCTCTCTTCCGTCTTATCTCTGCTGGGGAGAGCATCTTGGGCAAATCCGACCGCGTCGGTGGGGGTGAGACTGGCGGCGTAGAGGAATTGGTAGTGGGGCGTGAAGGGTGTGAGCGAGAGGTGGCGTGCATGTCGTCCGGCTGTTGCGATGAAGACAGTGCCCAGGAGATTCTGCTCTTATCTTGTGCGAGGAAGATGTTGTGCGTCAGGTACTCGTGTCTTACGCCTGGCCGAGTAATGTATAGATGGACATGCACCGCAGATAATGGAACATAGATGAGAAGACATGTGAGTGACACGCGATGACAACGGCGACCCGAAATGAATCGAAGCCATGAGTGGAAATGAGAAGCTGCGCACCTGCGTCGATCTCTTCTCCTGAACCCAGGAGATAAGCGGTATCCTTTGGCGGAGTTGGAGGAGGCGAGGACGGGACTGTAACTGGGGCAAACTCGCGAGTCAAGCGTTTGCGTCTGGAGTTCTTGTTCGTTCGTGTGAGGTACCGCGCGAGCAAGTTGCGGAACTTGCTGGGCTGGTTCATGGTGCTTGTGAAGGCTATGGCCACCGAGGGTTGCCTGGATACCATAGGTGGGGTGAGAGTTCAGTTGAGAGGAGGGTTGGATGGAGGAGATGGTGGTAGGAAGGAAGATGGAGGAGAGAGAGCTCAGACATCGCCTTTGGATCTGGTCGGGCTTGGGCCTGCTCCCACTGGTGTGACCGACTGAAACAAATCCCCGGTGTTCATCATCTCTGTGACACACCATTTCGCGGATTTCGCCCACTCGTTGCTGTGACCCTGTGACGTTATCACGCGCGCTCGCCATTGTCTCAGCCTCCTCTGGTGCGAATAGAATGCTAACAAGAGAATAGAAAGCTGTCTACACACATCGCTATAGCGACCTCTTCAAAAACAACGACGCTCTCTCTATGCTATGGCCGCCGTCGAGCGAGTCTGCGTGCAGTGACTGCGTCGAGAACGTAAGAGTGTATCACATCAAGCCCAGTGCCAAACATCATGCGGACGCCAGCGTGGCTGATATATGTCTTCCAACCAAGACAGGCGCACTAGCCATCTCGTAATTCCGCGCTCTACGTTACGCTCCCGGAAGGCCCTGATCTGCATGCCAGAGCAAAGTTTGCTGTCAGGTTGAGTTCCCGTACCATACATCGCCTCTACCGTAAGTACCTCTTATGTAGGAACAAGGTAAGTATGGCGGTTCAGACGTGAGGACAGAATCAGCTTCCCTATACACTATATCACACACATGATTGATTCGGTACCGCAAATGGAGATGAGACATATGCAGCAACGCATCTCGGTCACAAAGTGTATATGGAAATAGCACTTACTTACAGCTGTCAATCCCTATTCCCACTCGCATGATGTAGAGGGGCATTTTGGTACCGTGAAACGGTGCAGGGTCTTTCAAGCCGGATACTCCCCTATACCTGCGGTAGTACCTAGATACTTCAATCGCACTGTGGCTGTCAAAAATACAACGGCCGAATCAGGACGGCAACTCACCTATGTCTCGTCAGGCAACGGCCAGAACACAGGGTGGATGGAATCAAGCCTAACAATCAAATGATTAAATCACTGTACTTAAATTCAAGTGAGATGAAAACCATCGATGGGCATCCCGGCCATCTTAAGATATGTCAAGCATCTGTTTATTGCAGATGCGGGCCTGGATAAAAGAGATCTTAGGGTCACCGTCATACCAGGCACGTACCTCAATCAACACCCGCCGCACCGACAATTCACACAGCACGTCATGCCAATGAGATGCACCATCTATTGTCCCTGTTGCTTCGGATCCTTGTGTTTTACAATCCACTCCCGAATAAACGTACTGCTCATCTTCGTCTTGCGTAACGTCTCTGCGTCCTCCGCATCTAAACTTGCCTCCGTATGTGAGATGACGTCTATCACGAAAGTCTTTAATGGTCCGAAGCCTTTCTCCTTCCGTATCTTCTGGACTAGAATAGCACAGATTAGCAAGAGGAAAAGAAAGGCAAGTCAGCGCCAGTCAGCATAAGCGGCTTAGGCAGGAGGTGGGAGATGACGAGAGGAGACGTACTCGCAGCAGCCCCATTCAGCGTTTCCTTGCTAACGACTATAGCTTGCACATTAGGATCCCACCCCGTAGGTCCCGCCACGTCCGTTATCGGAACAACGTAGTACTCCAAACCAGGCTTGAAGAGTTCAAGGAACTCGCGAGCAATGTTGATGCGTTCATAGAGGGGCTGTAGAATATCCTTATTTGCTTTATTCACCAGTAATGAATCGTCTAGAATATAACATGAGGTAGTGAGCTGAGCTGAATAGGGGAAACGGCGCAGAAGGGATTACAGTACCTGTTACACCGACGATCAGCTTCTTCTGAGCGATCCACGCTGCCATGCTGAGAAGGATCTTGTGTCCGGCGTGTAAGTGGTCGAACGTGCCACCGGACGCGACCACGGGGAAGAGTATTGGCAACTCGGGATCATGCTCGTGTGTCGGTATCGATGACGGTGGCAGTGATTGTGCAGAAGAGTCCTCGCCTGGTGCGAGCCAGATCGTTCGTGTCGCGTTCGATGAAGATGATCCTGGCGGAGTATCCGCAGAGTCGGGGCTACCTACTGTAGAAGAACACCAGACGTTAGAAAACGAATGAACGTCAATGAGTAGTCCACACTCACCTCGATAGATCACCTCTGCGTCAGCAGTGATCTGCTCAGAGATCTTCTCCCGCTCTCCTTTGAGCAGGACGTCGACATCCATGAGTATCCTGTCCATCTCTTGCGCAACCTTCATCGCTTGCACGTAGACGTATGTAAGAGTCCTTTGTACCGCGTCCCATCGCTTCGTCCCTATTGCCGCTGAAGGACTCTCCGAGTTCTCCTTGTCGAAAGACGGCGAGATGAGAACTATGCGCAATTGCTGAGTAGTCTTGGACGCGGCGATGGCTATGGGCGAAGATAAGGCGTGTGGCGGCTGGTCGATGTCATCGACTCGAGCGAGCAGCACGGCTTTCTGGGCTTCTTCGATGTCTTCTGGACGTGTAGTCATTGTGGGACCAACAATATCCTCACCAGAGGTGTAACAAGGAGGTGTTGGTGGGGAAGTGAGTAATATTCACAAGAAATCCAGTAATAATCATGCACCACGACGCGCTCGGGCTCGGGAATCGGGATGATCTTGGATGATCGCGTCACCGCTGCGTAGGGTTAGGGTTGCTTAACCCTCACTCCGATCAGGAACGGATCACGGTGCATTACCCAATATAGTAAGTAAGTTCGCTGTGGCCATCCGTAAATAGTCATACTGCGGCCGCTACCATTAGTTCTGTAGTAAGTGGAATGTATCAAAACAAAATAAAATCTCAGTTTCACTATTGTTACATCGTGAATGATACATAGTACTAAGTAGCAGCTATAAAGAGGGGACTACGGATTACTGCTGCTACGAATCCTAACAATTGGTAGACAATAGACACATCACGATAAGAAGAGCTTCTTACAGCTCAGGCAACGTGCGTAACAGCTTCATCGCTTACGCACAGTGCCGGCCGCGACCTGGACTGTGGCATAACTCTAGACGCAGGTGGTCTGACTTGCAACTCAAACCAATCGTGCCCACCGACGCTTCCATCCTTCCTCTTAACATCCATACTCGTCACGCCAGTCGACCCAGAATCATCACTATCGCCATCATATGCACGGACAATATTCCCATCATCATCGTGCACGACAGCCGACTCTTGCACCATGACAGAAATATCTCCCAAGTCCATGGTCGTCCCAGAGCGTTGGGCGACGTTTACTGGCACCCGATGGGCAAAGCGTGGGAGGGTGGTCGAGGTGGACTTCACTGCTGAGCGTAGTAGAGGGTCTGACTCGCGGCTGTGCGCTTTCTTGCGGAGGCTGAGAGTTATTCTGGACATCATCGTGACTGTCAGACTAGTCACACGCGCAATGTCAATAGAGAGATTTGGAGAGATAGAAGGCACTAAAACGTACAGGTACGAAAGCCTATGGAGTAAGTTGTCGAAGAGGATACAAAGTTAAATAAGGAATTTGGAGTGCTCAAATAGTACTCACTGAGAACAGAGGTTTTGGAGACCCGGTGGTGCCGCAACAAGCATGATCATGAGAACCAGGTTCACAGCGAGTATGACACTGCAAAACGCCACGTATCAATCACTGATCCGATGGAGTCCTAGGTCGTGAGCCATCACATACCTGTAATACAAAGTCCCGTCCTTGAGCATCACTTGAGCAATCTTGCCTGCAGTCTTCTTTCGGGTTGGCCCAACCGTCTTGTATAGTGTCAAGGCAAAGATCATCGTGTCGTAGGCCAGTGGTGACCACGCAAACGCCGAAGCTGCCCCGCCTCTATATAGAATATGAGACCCGGAATGTATCCCCTCAATAGGAAGAGACTTGCACAGACTCGTCGAAAACCATTGAACAAGCTATAATTTCGCGGGAAAGAGCTCAGAATTAGCAATACGGCTATAACAGAGCACATATCCACATTGTACGCACCGTGAATTCCATCCTGGTGCGCGACAGCTAAGGGCGAGATATGCCAGGGAGCCGTTCGTTGTGAAAGGTCAAAGCATGAAATCGTCGACTCACGGACAGCATGCGATAGCAGCCATGCGTTGACACCAAGTTCCAGGCAGAAACAGCAGCCCATAAACGCGATCACCCAAGATCGCTTTCCATACAATGCCCGAATACTTAGGTCGGTGAATAGTGAATCAGAGTCACCCGAGGTAACACGACATGTACAGAAGGCTGTTCACTCACCGTATAAGCATCATCAGAGCCACGATATTGATGCCAACAACAGTGGTGCTCCCCTCATAGACGACGTAATGTGGACAGCTAATACCATGGTATGATAAGGTCCTAGAGAAACTGGTTGTGGGCAGGCTACTTACAGCTGCAGTGGCGCAGTCAGTAAAGATGCGCCAGAAATATATCTTGCAGTGGACACTTACTTGTTTGGTCCAAAGAGGAGATGTGTATGCTGTAAAAGCATGAACCGTCGTTTACAGTGAGCAGAACGAACAGATAACGAACAAGTGGTCATACCGAGGAGATTGATTATGAATCCGAGGGGTGTCAAGTAACGGTTCTGCGGATGAAGGATTTAGATCTGGGAAGCACCGGCTTTCTCCGACGGAAGATGTAACAACTTACAATAAAGAACAAGACTACGACTGTAAAACAATCAGTCAGTGGTCGTGGAAGCCCACGCATGTGAGGTGCACTTACAAACTCCTTTGTGTCCTTTCCACACATATTCGACCTAAGTTCGACTTTGGAATATGCGGGAGTAGTATTCGTCTGCCGGTACGTACCTCATCGGAGAACGTGACAAGGTGATCCCAAACAACTATACTGAAGCTCACAAAGCCCATGTACTATCGAGATTTGTCTAAGTGTTCAAAACTAATCGATCATGCGTATATGCTTGACTGACAATCGTCATTCGTCTGCATATATGCCGGAGCTGTTAGTTCAGCGGTGGGTAAGTCATAGCATAATTGGACTCACACTTGTGACAAATCCGTCGCGAAGCTGTCGGGAGGGACATTCGCGTCCTTCCTACCGAAGAGAGTCAACGCTCCGTGGCCAAGAGTAGTCATTATGGGACGGCGGGGAGTGATTCGAAGTGAGATTCGCGATACGGCGGAGGAACTGGTACATAGCACAACCTGGGTACATCTGAGCAATAGTAAATGTGAAGCCATTATATATCTCACCTAAAAGCAAATGCATAGAGTTATCCATCACGGAGTAGGTTCGAACGATAGATGCTCCTGGAAATGCATAGCACTAAATATTGTTTGTGGCGTCGTATCGCCTCTATCCAGATATCCCAAGGCGCCATTAGCTATGCACCGCTGTTTCCACCATGTCGTGCTGGGTGCTTGTTGTCGCTGTAAGCTTTTTCTTATCCTTGACAGTCCCTGACAGCGTTTGCCAAGCCTGGTAGTCACCAGGTCTAGTTTGGCGCTATTGAATAGCTGTTAGTGATATTTTTGCAGAGAGTTCATCAAGCAAACCCTTGAATCTGTGTGTTGACGTTACGAAATGCCACGCCCTGTCCTCTTGGAGGTCCATGAACTCCGAGTCTTGGTTCGGACGAATTGAAGATGCGCTGCGTTGTTTACGACGTGCTTACTACGTCCCTCCGAGTCCGATGTCGGTGGTACAACCCTCCTCAACTCCAGAGAGTTAATGCAAGACAGACGTAGCAGTATAGAAATTGAAGCAACAAACTGGGCAATGAATTGAAATCACTAGATTAAAATATCAGCGAAGGGGAGCAAGGGAATGTCAATCGAAATCACTTAATGGAGTGTATGTGATCATGCTCCCGGGTGACTGACAACATGACTGCATCGCCTATAGACGTTCCGATGATTACCTTCACATACTTACTTGGACGGTAGCATAGCTTCTCCGATAGGAGAGTAGATTCAATACGGCATCTCGAGGAGCATGCAGATCGTTAAGTAACTGAGATCTTCCAGTAGTTTAGATTCAATGCAACTGGCTATATCGCGAGAGGAACTAGTGTTTATCTATGCAGAAAATAATTCCATTCCACACAGGCATACAATAATCACACCAGACTACATACCTCAGGCTTCATTGCAGGCCGCCGACCTCATAGACTGATAAGTAGCATCTACATGATGGTAGCGAGCAAACCTGTAGTGATCGGGGTCCTTGCACATCTGGCCAGATCGAGCGTCCTATCAGACGCCGGTGTAAGCACTTCACCAGAACCGCGGCACTCTCGGAGAACTGCCACCCTGCAGTGAACTCGTCTCCTGAGGCCTGATATGCAACTTGTTACACCTTCAACACCTGCGAGGATATGCTAGCTCTGAGGCTGCTTTACTTCTCATTATATGTGGTCATATGTCACTCGGCAGCTACTGGAGAAGGACGTACTTATAGACATGACTCCGAGGCGGAACAGACCATCACTTTCTCTTTGACGCAAGAATACACTCTGGCCGAAGACGGTTTGTCTAACTACCAGGATAACTCTGCACAGGCGACGTTCAATCTTCGTGATCTTGCAAGCGACTCGGAGGCAACCCGCACCTCTCCAATATCCCTTCAGGTGAAGCCTACTACTGTTTGGCGGCCTCGAGATCCTGAGGCTCTCCAATATGCACGCATCCGCTCATTGAAGCATGATGAAAGTGTACCAGTCGAATGGGAGCCGGTAGAGGTGCTTGGACCAAATGTCGAAGACAGGCATACCCTGGGGCAGCTGGCACGGATGACCGGGAATGCGTATGCATTACCAGGACAGAAGAATTGGTATGATATAGATCAATCTTGGAATACCGTACGTGTAGCTACGTCATGAATATCTAGCTCCTATGTTCAATGAATCCTTTTCATCACACAGAGTTTCCCGTTCGGCTGGGAAGACGCAGCTGACGGCTTCCGCGGACACATCTTCGTATCGCCCATGAACTCGACTGTCGTCCTGAGTATCAAGGGCACGACGTTACAAGGCCCAACGTCAAAGAAGGACAAGTTTAACGACAACCTCTTGTTCTCATGCTGTTGCGCCTACGTCGACCTCTCGTGGATATTCAAGACAGTGTGCGGCTGCCACCGCAAGAAGTTTAGATGCGACAATACTTGTCTGAGCGAGGCTCTCATAGAGGACAGCTTGTTCTATAATATCGGGGTGGTAAGAATCAATGCATGACTCGATCCACGTTCAAGTTCACTCATCCGATCCGATACAGAATCTCATCACCAACGTAACAGCGATGTATCCCAAGTCTACCATCTGGCTAGTCGGACACTCGCTCGGTGGAGCCCTCGCCTCTCTTCTAGGCACAACATTTGGACTTCCAGCCGTAGCATTCGAATCCCCCGGTGAACGTCTAGCCGCACATCGCCTCCATCTTCCTCTCCCTCCATTATCATCTGCCCACCCCTTCTCCCCACTGCTGTCAATCGGTTCACCTCCTCCATCTCCCAACGCACCCGTCACACACGTATATCACACAGCCGATCCGATACCACAAGGAACATGTACCGGTGTTGGATCGGCCTGCGTAGCTGGTGGCTTCGCTCTGGAGACGAGGTGTCATTTGGGCAAGTCGATTGTGTACGATACTGTCACCAAGCTGGGGTGGAAAGCGGATGTGAGAAAGCACCCGATTAGAGAGGTCATCATCAACGTCGTAGAGAAGATCTGGGATATCGGGCTTGGGTGGGAGGTGGATGAAAGGGGAATGATCAGAGATGTCCCCAAGGCGAGGGTTGAGGAGGATTGTGTGGTGAGTGTCTAACCGATAGGCCGAATAGTAGCTATGGCTAACTCGTCCGTACGCAGGACTGCTTCAAGTGGGAATTTGGCGATTTTGAGAAGAAGAGCGACCTCCTTGAGTAGACTGGGACTTTGGTTTTCCTTTGGGTTTCATGACGAACATCGTGGTGACCGCCACTTCATATAATTGTATATATTTTACAATGACTGGACTCCGTGTACCATTATCCACTATGTACTATAAATCCCGGGTCATTCATCCAAACAACCCTGTCTGCGCTAGTAATTCTCTAGACGGATGGTGAAAATTCCTTCCCTCCGATAAGACGTCCCTGAACATACACCCGCCGTATGTTCCTATCATCGCCTGTAAATAGGAATCTCTCCAACTGAGCCTCCAAAAGGTCTTTCTCCGCCTTTCCACTCGTCTGTAACACACCCAGCTCCTGATCCCAATCTACACCCCACACGTTCGGATTACCAGCATCACTTCTCAGACTCACAACCAGCGCATCGAACGCTTTACCCGGCACCAGGGAGCCTATCTGTGCGGACAAGTCGCATACGTCGGCACCACCTTGAGTAGCCAAGTATAATAGGGTCGAGATGGGTAGTTGGCGGGAGGCAAAGTTGGTCGCAGATGTCTGCGGAGATGGATGGTGCATGGCGACTACCTTTGACGTGATGCTGGCGTTCTGAACGGCATTGAGGATAGAGGGGGAGAAACCACCGGAGACGTCTGTACCCAACCCGACCTATCACAACATCAATAAGAAGGAAACCGAAGTGTGACTGAGGAGAACGAACCTTGATGTCTTTATCGAGGAACATGCCAACTCTGGCACACCCGCTACGCAAGTTGAAGTTACTCGTCGGGCAATGACTTATTCCGACGTTCCTCTTCTTGATCAGTTCCACCTCCGAGTCCTCGAGGTGGACCGCATGTGCAAGGATAGTGTTCTTCCTTAGCAGCCCATACGCATCGTAAACACCAGCGTACGTCGTCTTCTTGTTTCTTGCAGCCTCCGAATCAGGAGGTAAAATGTTCGGTGGGAAGAGGTTCTTCGTAAACGCAATCTCTGAGTCGTTCTCCGAAATATGTGTCTGAATTGTCAGCTGTGCGTCCACCTTCGCTAACTCGCCGAGAGATCCAAGAAGCTCTGGCGTGCATGAAATAGCGAAGCGTGGAGTGAGGATGGGTTGCACCAACGCGGTTGTTGAGTCGGATGTCAGTGAGCGGATGTGGGAGATGAGCGACTTGGTATCGGCTACTGATGCTTCTGCTGAAGGTTCGACGTAGTAGTCTGGGGAGTTTCTGTCCATGTTACATTTCTGGGGAGAAAGCAGAGTCAGCATAGTAGCAAAGAGACACAGTAATATGCTTACCTACCCCCACAAAGGCACGTTGGCCTGAGCACAACACAGTTCAGCCTAGTTACTTCAATAGAGCGACTTAACTTACCAGCCGAGTGCACAAAGTCGGCGAGAATCTTGGTCGCGCCGAGGTGGAGGGTGCCATAGTAGCAGCATGTTGTAGTCTAACTCAAGCAACTCAGCCGTGCGCATACGTGCAACTAAGAAGGCAAGTAAACATACCCCAGAGTCAATTATTCGCCGTACAACAGTACCATACGCCTTCCGGGCGAAGTCATCAGATGCGAATCTGGCCTCCATGGGAAAGGTGGTCTGGGCCAACCAATCAAGCAGTTCATGCTCCTGTCCACTATACCACCACCATCAGCTTATCTGGGATACCTCTGGCATCAGAGCCGTATATACTGACCTTCCAATGTTTGGCACCTGGGGCGCATGCTGTGCGCACGACCAGCATGTTCAGCCACCATACCCACATCTCGTCAGGAGCGCAATGTACTCACTGTGTGAGTATCAATGAACCCAGGCATCAAGAACTCGCCGTCCTTCAACTCAACGAGCTCAACATCCGACATATCCACGATACCGTGCTGCGCCAGCACATCCTGCAACGAGCTCGCTGGCACGTCTTTCTCTACCCAGTTTATATTGCCCGTCTGGCGAGACACGCTCAACACTGCGTGAGGCAGCGCATCGTAAGCAGTGAGAGAGACAGGGCTGATGAGTGCACCGTAGAATATCGTCGACATGGATGTGGTTCAGAGCTTCAAGGGGTATGATGTGGCAAGACAAGGGGACAAGGGGCAAGATAACGATAACATAGCGCGAGGTCGCTAACCGACGGGAAGGACTGTCTTCCGGCAGCGGTGGCTGTAATCTGCATTGAGGCTGTCTGACAGATATCGCGTGGGGTGTAAGGGGGTGTAGGCCATGCGGGGGATGTTCGTGGTTGGCTCGAACCAAGTTTATCGAATATGTCGAGATACAGTAGAGGGAAGAGAAGTTGGTTCTAGATCTGGCGTTACTTCGTAGTGTCCGAGGCTCGCCCTTGGACTTGTTCCAATCTCAGCAAATGACTTTCGAAAAATCGACAACAGCAGTATATACAGCTACAACAAATGAGTACTAATAAGAATATGTCATGACAGTCGTTAAATGTCGTTAATCGAGAGCACGAGGACCTACTAAACGCGTGTATCCTACTGTCCTGAATGTCGAGCAGAGGGAAAAAAAACAGAGACATGCACTGGCACCATGCTACCTGAGGGTACGCGTCCGTGGTGAAGTATTGCTTGCATGGAGGTCCTTGACGTCGAAGAATATGCTGAACCCGAAGGATAGACAGAGTAAGCACGCAGCGGCGGTGGCGACGTTGTACGCGTCGCACCTTAACATAAGTAGGTCAGTCGGTGAATTGTAACAAGACCTGAGCAGCGGAACATGCACTGACCATCCATTGAATGAACCTGCAGGACACCGCTGTCCAATCAGGATGTAAACGAACTCAGCGCCCCATGCAAACAACATCACCACGTCAACGAACATCCCCCACTTCAACATCTTCCTCGCATGCTTCCACTGAGCTTCAAGAGCAAGCCCAGCGAACACACTCCTCCTCTTGTGCCTTCTTCCTCTGTCTCTCGCTCTTGACCGTCCAGACGCTGAATACGTCCCAGGCACACTGGACTCGGTGTCTGACATATCTTGATCCTCGTCTTCATCACGCATATGACCCCCGAACATCCCAGGATCAACGATGAGGTTCACTTGCACGCCATCACTACCACCCTTGCCCTTCTTTCCTTTCTTCTTCTTCTTGTCCGTCGGCGCGCCTGGTACAGGGACCACCATCATTCCGCCCGGCCCTTGAGTGAAGGGCGTATCGAGGGCCTTGCTTTTTCGACGTGCGCAGCATGAGGGGTAGATGAGGAACATGTAAGCTGTGAGGAGGAAGGTGATAACAGAGAGGATGTAAAGAATGTAGGCGGGGGGGTTGCCTGATGGAGGTGGTGGCGTGGGGTTTTTAATGATCTAACCAGGTAGTGAGATTTGAGTATGTGCGGGCGTTGAGAGAAGCAGAAGACGTACCGCAGCGGCGTAGATACTCGATCCACCTGCAAGCAGCGCGAACAAAACTTGAACCCATCTAGTAGCAGCACGCTTCTTCGGTCCTTCTGTGATTAACCTCCCATTTGCATCAACGCTTCCCACAAGCCGCTCCTCAGCTTCATCGGCCTTTGCATCCTTCCCAAACTCGCGTTCGAGCATGCGCATACGCTCTTCCTTGACTTCTGCATCAATCGGCGGTCCTTCAGAAGAGGAGTTACCCCACGGCACTGTCCCGATGTCGCGGGAGGAATGGGATGCTTGAGAAGATAGATAGGGCGGTACATATGCACCGGGAGCAGGAGAGAATGACTTGGACTTGTGTGGTGAGTATGTGGGGTCGAACATTTCTTCGTCCAGGCGAAGTGGACCGTACGTGGGATCCGTGGGACCCGCATTGTACCAGTGTCGGGCGAAGCGAGGGAATTGAGCGATGTCTATTTCAGCATCAGGCTCGCCAGGTGGTGTCAGAAGGATTTCATCTGAGTCATATGGGGACACGATGGTTTGACGACTCGCGTAGGCCGGATGGGTCGGTACAGAGTGTGGAGGTACTGGGAACGATAATGGACGGTGCTGCTCGTGATGAGTACGACCACGAGTCGAACAGGACTGAGAGGGGGATAGAGAGGGGGACAATGGTGGGGTTGAGACAATAGAATCACGACTGGGTCGTGGTCGTATAGGTTGAGGGGATGGTGGGTAAGGATCATAAGGCTGGAAGACGATGGCTTCACGAGTACGCTCGTTCCGGTTGAGAGTCCTCGCGTAGTCTGCGAGGTCTAAGGCTTCTACAGATACGTCCGACGGCTCATGTCGTTGTCCTGCGCCACCTGGGCGATAAAGGCCGTGTTCCTGAGGAGGGTTAGGATCGAAGGGCTCAGGCGACCAAGGTCTTCGGAAACGAGAGGTGGGAGGGGGCGTCTCAAGGCGCGGTGTAGCATACATCCTAGGTCATAAAAGTCGTTAAAGTCGTTGATTTCGTAAATATTAAGTACGTATAGTGCTCTCTCGTCGTCGAGCTCGACGAGCTCGGGGTAAATGAGCGTGAGCACGTTACCGTCGCAGAGCAAGCTTGGAGTAGTGTCACACTGTGACTATCTCGGTCACGGCTTGGGATGTGGCGAAGCGCTAAACGAGCGCATCTGATGCGAGTGTGTGTCTATAAAAGGCAGGCATCCAAGAACAACGCATGTCTTCTGCGCCAGTGCGTGCAAGAGATGCGTGGCCCAGCGTGTGCATAAATTTGCAGTCGGTCGGTCTCGAATCTCTGAAAGCACTGAATGGTACGCAAACACTTATCGCCGGTTTAAATACAAATATGTGATCGATGCGCACCGTAAGGGCCATGTCGGCCAATTTGTCTGACCGATGCTAGTCGGAGTTACGATATCTGAACATGGGCGGCGACATTTGGATAGCACCATAATCACCGCAACGTTACAACCACCACAAGTTCAGCGTTTGACATACAGTATGCAGCAAGTCGTCATGTTTCGAGGACATTGGGCCCGTCAGCTGTTTATTCATATTATCCACATTGCTCGCCGAAGGGAACATCAACATTCAATAGCCCAGCCAATGATATCGGGATTACCGTCACACAAGGCCACCTCTCACCATGCTCATGTTCACCAAGCTCAACACAAGGCCTCGCGTTGTAGAGTATGCTCCTGTCAATAATCAGTATAGCAGATGTTAGCGCAGCTGCATAACCAAATAGCGAGTTGGGTGTAGTCGCAGATTTACTGATTGGAAGCGGAAGGTGATGCGAGACTTCATATAAGACCAGTTTCCGGAAGTTGATACTCACGTTCCCATCTGCTCACGACGGGCTTGCCGTAATGCGTGCAATGTGCAGTGTAACCTAAAAAACGCGAAGGAAGCAACGCACGAACAACCTCAAGCTCAACACCGAGAAATGAACGCAAGGAGCGGAGCAAAGTACGCAGACAGGAGAAGGGAAGAACAATTCACGGGGACGTTGAGCTTCATGAAGTCAACGAAGTGAGGAAACAAGAGAACTGATGTACGCCTCACAAATCAAGGTGACGCATTGGAGCCTAGCGGCCGTCTTTGTGGCAGCACGAAACAAATAAAGGTGCTTCCAGAGCGAGCGTGGCGCTTTGAGGGATATAATAAGTGCCCGACAGGCAACATTGCCTGTCGGGGAACGCTGGCCAGGCGGAAAGGCGGGTCATCGGCCAGTGAACACGAGATTCTGCAACAAGACGACGGGCCAGCTCGTTGCATTACGCAATTGAATATGCAAGGCAGGCAGGCAGACTGGAGTGGTTCAGGCCCCGGGACGAGCGACGGCAGATAGAACCAACCAGTTCATGATGAACGTCATCTTCCGTTAGGTCGGCGGTCGAGCCCATGGCCAAAGACAAGGCCTTCCAGGGATAACTCGATCATGTGTGGCTGAAACCAGGGGTGATTATACAGTGAAGAAAGATCACTCGAAGTCTGATAGAGTGCAGTATAAACTGTAGGGTGCTTGTTGCGCGTTGAAGAATAGGCAAACTGAAGAGGGACGAGGACGAGGAGGATGCAGCACATGGCTGTCCTGAATCAAATGGTGGCGGATGATTTGGCTGTGAGAGCAGTCTCACCGGCTCACGCGACGGTGACGTCGGTAGGTATAAGAGCCGTCCCTATCCACGCCGTTACTGTGGAGTATCGTCGCGTTCAATGCCCTCAGGGACTGTCCGACAAATGGGCAGGCAGAGGCAGGCAGGGCGTTGTGTGACTGGTACCCCTTGTTCCCGTCAGCGCTCAGTTCGGGACGAAATACAAGACGCGTGAAAATCGCGTTCTCGATGGGGATCACTGGACGCGCCCTGTGCCTCTATGGACCCTGTACGTTGCCTACACTACCTTGTCTACGATATACAGAGACATGGTGTCGCGCAATGGCCACGAACGGCAGAGCGATATGAGGGCCAGGAGCCAACCGAGTGGAGGTTGGACCAATCCAGCTGCCAGAGTTCGAGTTGATTGGCGCCAAATTGAACTAGCCGCCAAGGTTCGGTTCGCGTCCAAATGTTGAAAGTTCAACTTGTCCCCCCTTCACACTTCACATCGCGATTGCCCACGTATAAAATTACGGGCTCACCTCCTCGTCGTCCTCTTTCTCCTCGACCACCATCTCCCCAACGTCCTCGGCACCTCCCAATACATTCTAGCCTCTTCGTCGTCGACGGCCACGACCACAACGACCTATCCCTACGCGGCACACTATCTACGGTCTTCTACCTCTACTCAACACTATCGCATTCCAACCAACATCGTCGAGCACCCTCTGTAACCATGCCTTCTCTCCGTCGTACCCTTTCTGCGCCCTCCCGCTCTTCCCCTTACTCTAGTTCAACACAAACACGCACCAGTCCACGAAGCCCACGCAGGTCGTCGGGCTCAGATACCGCTAACCGTCGAGTCCTGGCCGACATCGACTGGTGGCGCGTTGAAGAAGGACAACGCGAAGTTCGCGGGCTTTCACCCGACGAACAGCTCCGTCCTGCCACACCTGCTTCTGATGAAGAGGAAGTCGATCAAGAAGAACGTGCTCCTTCCCCAGTGGCAGCGACACTGTTTACGGCACCCTCCCACAACTCGGGCTCTAGCACCGATCTCCCTCTCTGGCACAACGTCCCAGGTGCCGGCTGGGATACCTTCGATGGATTTGAGCTTCCGTCCAGTGACATTGACTCTGCAGATCCATTCGAGGTTAGTTGTCTGTCAACACATTGTTGCGTTGCCAAATAGAGTCAGGTCGATGCTCACTTCGAGTGATGTTCCAATAGATACCTTCTACACTTTCACAGTTTGCTGCGCTCTCATTGAACCCCGTCGGTCGCGCAACCCTGCATCGCAGTGTGAGCAGCAGCTCGGCGTTTTCCGACATGTCGTTCGAATCCGACTCCTCCTATTCTTCACCGACGACCTCGTCTGCGAGCCTCACTCTCGGCTTCGAGGACTTTGTCGCTTCTCCAGCTGACGACTCTGATGATGAATACGATGTTCCCGAGGCCGTCCTCTCTCGTGCTCCTCGCCTTCCCTCTGTGGCCTCTCCGACGACAACCCGGTCTGTCAGCTATTCTGCTGTCGAAAGTGAACTCTCTTCCTCAAGGGATCTCTTCTCCTACTTTGGTGGCGATGACGACGACACGGATGACTGGTCCTCGGACGGCAACAGCAGCAACGAAGACGTATTCTTTTGAACACCTCTTTCAATGATCGGCACGTGATCTGGTTCGAATTGAGGAGTGGTTGATGGTGCTCAAATACAACAACACCACGCGTTTTTACGCGTCAACGAAGCCTCCAACGACCCCAGCACTCACGACAATGGCATACGACCTCTTGAAACGCGTCCAACGCGCTATATGACGCGTCGGGCACGCCGGCGCCTCGCGCTAATCATCTACACGAAGTCATTGTTACAACGAACCCCTCAAACACGCACTCAAGTCAAACGAACACACGATCCAACCACGGCGCATTATTCTAGATGCAATGCAACGTCAAATGAAGACGTCGACAACATCATCGCTATCGCTGTGACCCCCACCTCAAGCTCAAGAATTAGCTTGATTATTCCGCGCTTTCGACCGCATGAAACTACTCGTTTCTTCGCGGTACAATTCCTAAGTCACCTCGATCGTGCCTAGCTGAAGCTCAGCGCTCAGCGTCCGGCCGGTCACAATCCAATCCGCTCTTGGCTGCGGCCTGACCGTTTCATCACCACTCCTTGCCTCATATGGGACTCGGACCAATGCGCAAACCTTCTTGAACGTCTTGTATTCCAACCTTGTTTCACCCACGCGCTCCATTCGTCTTCCGCCCCGCCTTGTTCTCGTTCATACCAGAGACACTTCACACACTCATACACATTCACGCGATAGATGTGCTTCATCTTCTATCTCTTCATTGCATGGATACCTTCAATTCCATTTACTCACCACACTGACTCTTGGAATACCTTCCTTGCACGTTCTCATTCTCATTTGCGCAACACCCTTGGTCCTTGCATACCCTTCTGGCTTCTTGCATTCTTGAAGGTACCTCTGCCCAGCGGCATCAGTGCTCGCAGGGGCTTCTCTTGTCTCTCACAATCTCTCACAGTTGTTCTTTTACCTCTTCGCATCTCTTGTACTCTTAGACATATGCATGATTTCCTCTACCTCTTGGCATCCAATCTCTCTTCGTTAACTCTCTCTTGCGCATCCGGCTCTATATATCTTGTCCTCTGTTCGAATTCACCATATGCTCTCCCTTTGTATCTAACCTGATTTTGTGTGTCATCTCAGAGATGCTCACAACCTATATCTCTACTGATCGACCCTCTGTGTTTGACTTACGTATTGTGTTCGTAGATGTGACAATCTTATGTGTTGAACTCCCAGAAAAACTACGTACGGTCAAGACTTCTTTCGGAGATAGATCTCGAAAGGTAGATGTCAATTAGAGGGTATAACGATGCAGACTATAATGCACAACTGTAAGCTATGAGCACATAAAGTTATAGTAGTAGCATAATGAAGTAAAACATGCACATGACGATACTAATCAGAAGACCATGACCTATGACAATACTGTCCTCGTCAAGCTATCGGTACATCCCAGACACCATAGCGGGCCCAGAGACTTTGCTCCAAGGACTAGAGGCCAAAGGCCCGTACTTTGCTTTAACATCAGGTATCTTCTCTGACACACTCGGTCGATGCGGGAGCGACGATGGCGGCGGCTGACCGTAGCCACCACCTTGAGTTTGCGGAGGTAGTCTCGAGGGTAGGGAGTTAGGAGGGGGCGGCAAGGAAGATACTTGCGATTGACGAGTTTTCCATGAGTTGCGGATGTCGTTCGAGCGGGCGAGAAGCTACATTCATGGTTACGGATGGACCACTGTTTAGCAGGAAGCAGGATTATCTGTACAGAAGAGTGACTTACAGCGTCTTTCTCGACTCCATCCGCTATACTCTTGATGATATTCTCGACGACACTTTTGTGGTTCCCGTTAGGCTTGTCATCGCGGAAGCGCATCATGCGCCATCCTTTCATCTCAACGTCCCAGTGCACCTCGACGATCCGATCATCCATCTGTTCGCCGCTGGCTTTCATGCTATTTCGTTTGAGAAGTCATCGTCAGCAACAGACCACGGACCATCACGCGGAGAACAAACAGGATTTCTACGTACCTCTCCCATTCTGCGTCGGTGACTTCCATCACGTCGTACAGTTCATAGTCCTTACCGCCACACCACACATGCAGTTGGAATACGGGCTTGACGTAATAATCTGGCGAGCCGGTCTTGTCGGGAGGGAACCTGAGGACGAGCTTGAAGTCTATCGAGTTCTCTGACGGTGGCTTCCACTTCAAACTGGATATCGATGGAGAGCTCAGTCAATAGACGAGTCACACTGCAGGACGTGAGAATGGTACTTACATGTTGGGATCCGTTCCTGAGGTATAAGGCGTATTGACACAAGTGTATATGAGCCCGTCATTACCGTGTTGCAAGTTTGGAATGTCATGTTCGAACACTTGGTCGACCCGATAAGATGACTTGACGTCTTTAACTTTGATACTGACAACTCAAATGTGGTGAGCACTTGCAGAAAATGCAGCAATAATATGATGACTCACTCGAAGGGCTGTGTGTGTCTCATGTGAGGATGATCTTGCAACATTTTTGCGTACGGTTTGTGGAACCATGCTTGAAGCCGCTGCGAAAAACTAAGGGTTCCACGTCATTTTAGATGAATCAAGTTCACTAACCCCATACCGCTTGTCAAGAGTTCGAGACATGACGTTCTGGTCATCCACGACTAAACAGTCAAAAGCAAGAAACCTAAGCGTTTCCTAAGCACAGCAACGTCGATGTCAGTATCTGGCCACAGGATAAATGGACGTTTTGACAGACTTGCTTCGTACGAGGGTCTACATCAATAACGAGTTCTCCGTCGACCAGCGAGTTGCGTAACGGGTGCATTGGGTTTTCATGGTGAGGGAAGTATAAACCAGTGACTTCGCGGTACGTGTTATGTCTGTCAATCTGAGAACGTATGCATCGACATAGGCGGCGAGAGGGCGAAGCGTGAGCTTACCAGATAGACCGACTGCGCCTCCGTCTGCATGTCTGTGTAAACGAGTAACAGGACTCGTATGCCATCCGACTTTTCGCACACCCAGTAGCTGTAAAAATAATTGGGTATGATATCAGCACTGTGTGTTCTGTACTGGAATATAACCTGTAGCCACTCACTCCTGCGTTTCCAACTTTTCGATGTCATTTGTACTGAAACTGACAGGCTGGCTCCCTGGAAATCTAAGGAACCCTCTCATTAGTCACAGCACATATCATACACCCTTAAACAACAACGCTTGGAGTTCATACGTACCGTTCGTGGTCTAACTGACACATACGGGCAACATGTTGGCGCAGCCAGCGTTCCTGGTCTGAACGACCTGGAACCAGTGTACCTGGTATGTCTGGTATGCCGGGCATGTTTAGGTGCAAGAGAAAGATGACAGTAATTTAGGAGCAAGGTAGTCGGGTAGTCGAACCGATTTTCATGTCGAGGCAGAGTGTAGGAGGCAGGTCGCGTGAAGCAGATAAAGTCACGGTGCTGTGGCGGCGAGCGTCAAATATGTTCTGTCTAGGTGGACGTATATCCAGCACGTCTCAGACAGCCATAAACTCAGCAATGATCATATTCTTAATGCTTTTGAAAGAATACCATAGTCAAATAAACACTGACACCAGCGATAGCTCAGCTTCATCACAGGCGAACACGCACAAACATCTCCAGACGAGATGCTATTGCGGTGACCATGGATTACTTCTTAGTCTACACTTACCTTCGTGCCCTTAGATTTCACAGTTTTCAGCGAATTGTTTCAACGTACTTACGCGCATCATTAAGCTCAAGCCAGGTTAACCCTCGCATACGCGCATACGAGGAAATAATGCAATTAGATGTAATTACCAGTGGGTATCGATACATTAGTCGGCTTCGCTGACGGGGTGTAGGCTGCGCGATACAGTCATGCAAGCCGGACCTCTTGACAAAGGAGGATTGAGCGGCGGTTCCATGTCATGATAATGCTGCATCCTCTTTCGCTAGTTCTGTCAGGTTTACAAGGTGAGAATAACGACTTCGTCCGTGTGCGGCCTCGTCTCTAGGTAGCTTTTCTTCCCTGTTCGGCACAACACCAACGTATTTGCGCTCGCTTGACCCTCGGGCCTCTTTGTAGTAGCGGACAAACCCAGGGACGGTGGCATATATTGTGTGGTCCTTGCCCATCTTCACCTAACGGATTTGCTCAAGAGTCAGGATGGTGCTCAGTATATACTGCAAATCAGGACGCACATGTTGACCTGGATGGAACCAGGTGCCACGCTGACGGACAATGATGTTTCCTGGAATGACATATTGCTCTGAACAAAGCAGACATCGGTCAGTACATAACTGTGGTATGGCCACAGATGCACGCACCAGCAAACTTCTTGATACCCAGCCTCTGTCCTGGCGAGCCTCCATGGTTTCTGACTGTCCCTCCCGCGCGCTTGGTGGCCGTACGTACGGCCCCGAGGCCTAGTTTGGTGTTCTCGTTGGCAACTGCCAGCACAAATTAGTGGCCAATGACTCACCGAGAGACGAGAAAGGGCCTTTTTGGGGGTCCAAACACCGCTTGAGGGAGAAAAAAGACATGCTTGTTCCTGCAAGCGTTGCAGAGGTGATAGCGCGTTGTCCGTAAAGAACAAATAATTCCAGGGCCTCTGGGTGGCCTGCGCGCTCGTGCTTATATAAGCCGCCTAATCGCAGTCAAATGCTCGCCCGCTGTTCCTCTGCATCGCCCTCCATCGTCTCGACTCTCCTTTCTCTTTCTCATCTCCAGATTCTCTAGCACTTCGCTATGGTTCTTCTCGTCACCTCCGATAATGAGCAGTTTGTTGTTGAGAAGGAGGTCGCCGAGCGTAGTGTCCTCATTAAGAACATGCTCGAGGGTGCGTCGCACACGCCACACAGCACACATTCTCGCGATCTGACTGACAAAACGCGTGTCTTTCCTTTGCAGATGTTGGTGAGAGCGACCAACCTATCCCTCTCCCGAACGTGTCGTCGAGTGTGTTGAAGAAGGTGAGCGCCGTATTTGGCCACGAGGCTCCGTGTATGCTCATTATCGATGTAGGTCCTCGAATACTGTGAGCACCACCGTGGCGAGCCTCTGCCAACCACCGACCCCACCGACAATGAGGACACGCGCAAGAGAACCACCGATATCAGTGAATGGGACCAGAAATTCATCACGGTCGACCAGGAGATGCTTTTCGAGATCATCCTCGCGGCCAACTACCTCGATATTAAGCCATTGCTGTACGTCAATCATGGCCTCTCTCTTTTCCAATCGTTTACTTAATATCCCCTGCGTGTAGTGACGTCGGCTGCAAGACCGTTGCGAACATGATCAAGGGTAAGACCCCTGAGGAAATTCGCAAGCTCTTCAACATCGTCAACGACTTCACGCCCGAAGAGGAGGTGCGCGCGCTCCGGTCTTCTGTCAGACACACTCTCACACAACCTTGTGCTTTTTACAGGCTCAGATCAAGAAGGAGAACGAGTGGGCCGAGGATCGCTAAATGCACCTTTTCTCTACACTTCTTGTTCTGTTATGCTTTGCATTCTCTGCATGTTTTCGTTTCCAGCCCCGGTGTACTATACTCAAGAAAATAAGCGTTTTTGTGGTTTGCTTTGACTCTCATTTCCTACGCCGCATTATCGGTGGTGTGAAAGCAACTCGGTTCACTCGTCTTTGGTTGCTATACAAGACATGATGTTACTGCTGTGCTATCACCCAAATGCATGCAAGCCTCGTAAACCTTCCGTGACCCCTGCGCGTCTGTAGTCTAACTGCTAGTGCTTCGAAGGATCAAAATGACGCTTTGAAGTTTCTCATATGTTTACCGTGACCATGCTGCTCTACTTAAGACGATATACCTCAGAACCTTTTAAGTTCCGTTGGTATGTATGACCGGCGCAGTAGAAGAGGCTGACCCTGGGAAGTGTCGGCTGTTCTATTCTCGTCCATGGATCGAAGTAGCCTCTTGCCACCTGTCCCCTTCGTGACGCAGCAGTAGCACGTTGCAAAGGTACGTCTATGTCGTGTTCGTTGTCAAGGACCAACGAGTTACATATTTGTTGTCCAGCCTTACCGCGAACTGCCTAGTACCAACCTCAACTCGATGGCCACAGAGTACCAGCTGGGAATAACGCCCGTGAAAGTCAACGGTAAGCACAACCCAAGTCATCTTTGTTTCCAGTTTATGCTTAACTTCAGTTCATGCAGCACTTCCTCCTGAAGATGTGTTGATTGAACAAGCACGAGCTCTCATCGACGGCGCGACAAAGTGGCAGAAGAATAAGACCTTCCATAAGGTCGTTCAAACCTACCAGCGCCCGAAGGTCAAGGGCGAGCCTGCCAATTGGTGGTGCAGAGTCAGTGAGCATGGTCAAGATGAAGCTACATTTGATGAGTTCTGGGACAAACTCGGGAAGAACAAAGGGGAGCACGAAGTCAAGTGCGTACTACCCTGATGAGTGTCGTATCTGAGCGAGCGATCATGATGAGCTAACATGTTTGGACGCAGCTATGTCAAGGTGGTGAAGAAGGCGACACTTGTGAAGCAGATATCCCCTACACAAGCTATATGGTCAATGTACTACAAGTTCCCGCCGCCAGTGTCACCTCGAGTCTTTACCGTGTTACAGGTCATCCAGTATAAAGAGACATCCCCTCGTGAAGGGTGAGTCACTCCATTGATATGGCACTATGACTGGCTATACTGATCATGGATTCAGCCTCATTGTCTCTATACCCGTGGATCTGTCCCCGGATCCCGAGCTCGCCAAAAAGGAAGAGAAAGGTGTCAAGGCACGATATGCCAGCATCGAACTGCTCATCGAACACGAGAATGCAAAGACAGAGTGGAAGATGGCAACAACTAGTCGCGCTGAAGGCCTCATCCCTCAGTTCTTGACTGAGATGTCTATGCCAAGCAACATCTCCCATGTACGTACCATCCAATCCGCTTCCTCATGGATCAATACTCAGTACTAACCTCTGCGTCTCGTAGGACGTTCCGGGCTTCCTGAACTGGGTGAAGACTCTTCGAACCCCAGATGGAGGGACTGTACCTGTCAAGGACCAAACTGCGGGAGCACCCGTAGATACAGCTGCTCGTCCCGAAGAGCCCAATGACACCGACACTAACGTGCCTTTGAACACGAACGCTGCTGCAGCTCCCCTCGCTAATCCTCCTCCTGCTGCCTGATCATGGTGTCGTGAACTGTGACTTGAGTTATTTCAGAATTTTATCTGTTTGCATCATGGATTATTTATACCCATTTCTCTGCCTGTTGTTTCTTTAAACTAGCACCATGTACAACTATCTTCATCCCTACTATCCTTCGTCATACTACGTGATATTACACTTGTCCACAGTTTCATCGTTCAAGCCAGTTCAAGATATCTCTCCACTAAACCGAGTTTCTGTCAGCCATCTAGCTTACCTGAGTTGAAGAGGGCGTCCGTACCTTCCCAGTTTGTCACTGCTTCATTCCACAACTTGACCTCATGCTGCCTGGTCCCACCAAAGTGGTCCACAAAGTCACTGCCAAGCACCGACTCCTCCCTTGCAATACTCTCTGGTCTCATCATGCGCTCCGTGGCAGATTCAAGCGATTGAGGGAGCATCTGGACCTGCCGTAAGTAACAAAGTTCATAGAGCCGTCAGCGGAAAATTCCATGTGACAGGTGACCCTTGCCAGAAAGGCTGTACACGCACCTTGCCACTCTTCCTATCTTCCACTGTCAGCTGCCCGATCGGAGGCCCCGGCAACTTCAATTTCTTCTCAATGCCCCTCATCCCCAACGAAAACACAGCGCTCAGAGCGAAATAAGGGTTCATGTCTGCTCCTGGAACCCGCACTTCTAAACGCGTCGCTGCGGGTGGGACAGAGGGGGGAGAGATAATCCGAATGGAGGCAGCGCGGGAGTCGTAGCCGTAAGTGACGGCGTTAGGTGCCCAGAAAGCTTCACCTCCGACGAGGCGTTTATAGCCGTTTATTGTTGGGACAAGCTGAGGGGATCAGATCAGTGTTAACATGGATAATACTGGGATGTAAGTTCCGTACTGCAGGCATGACTGTTGTGGCGCTTCGTTAGCAATCTGAACGAGAGCAGTTCGACGTGAATGACTCTTACTGTCTGGAAGACCGTCGAGCACACCGGCAAGGAACCATTCTCCTTCTTGACTCAGGAACTTGACGTCGTCATTCGCAGCACCCTCTCGACCAGTCTTGAGCTCCGAGTCTGATACGGCAAATAGACTCTTCCCATTGGAATCACGAAGGGAGACGTGTATATGCCTGTGACAAGGCTTAATTAGCGAGCTGTTTCTCCCTTACATGATTGCGCAACACAAACCCGCTACACCCAGGAAGCTACAAAAGTCCGTCATCAAAATAGTTTCGACTAGGAAAAGAGATATAGTCGTACGTTACCCCATGGTTTCGCCATGAAACTAGGTATGATACCATGCTTCATCCCTATACTCTTCGCTGCGAACTTGAACAGAAGTGCATTATCTGCCATCCTAAGTGCTGAAGTATAAGCAAGCGCAGTTTCATAAACTCCCGGCCCCGTTTCAGTGTCTGTTATAAGGCATGAGGGTAATGTGCAACGTCTAAGACTGGATAAGACATACGATGGCCTTCTAATGGTACTTCAAATTTAGCAGTCTCGTCGAAGAGATCGTGGAAGTAGTCATTGTTGAGCTGAGTCCTGAGGAGGGAATACCCATGCACTGCAGGACAATAAGTATACGATAGAATAGATACTGGAATCGGCTTACTGCCTGAGGTGAGTGGTTGTAAATTTGAGAACTTCTTCTCCGCCACGCTTTCCGGTGTTTCTATATACAAAGTGTTGTCAGCATCCTATGTATGAGCCATAAAGCTGTGTGGCCAGTGAGAATGTACCTTTGAATTGGAAGTACTGTAGGCTGCATCAGTCTCTGGTGACATAGTCGATGAGCAGAGGCTATTCTCCTACCTCATACTCGCAACCTGCATAAGGATGCCATCCCTTCGCCTCGGCCTTCTCGCATGTCTTCTTTAGCACGCCACGCGGATCGGCACATATGGGTTGCTTCGTATCGGGGTCAAGGAATGATAGAAGGAAGAATGGCACGTTGTTCTCCCAAGGGATGCGACGGTATGTCGACAAGTCAATCTCAGCCAAGATATCACGGTAGCCATTGCCACGATTCGATATGAGAAGTTCGTTGGCATACACGGAATCGTGCATGTCCCAGCCACTAGCGTATGCTTCAATACAACGCATAAGGGGAGGCCAATGAAGGAAACAACGCACAAGATGACGCTGCAGAAGCCAAAGCCTCCGCCCTGTACTGCGCTCAAGAATTTCTCCTTGGACTAGTTCTATGTCAGTTCCACCCTGCTAAAGGATCCAAATATGATATCTGTATTCACCATGAATTTTCCACGGAGTACGCCATCGACTGCATGCAGTTACATCTAAATAAGCGTGTAATATTTCTCAAGAGCAGCCTGGTCGACTAACCATCGATCCCTGCGTAACATTCCATACATAAGACACGATAAGATTATGCTGGTAGTATGTCACGTACCAGCGACCTTGACCTTCAGATCATTCTCCAGCAACTTCTTGAGGTCCTCAACAGACTTCGGGGCAAGACTTGTTGCCGACATTTGTAAAATATAGCTTGTTTATTCCTACGATGTGGTAGGAGATGAGGGTAAGAGGAAAGGAAAGACTATCGCCTATCGCGACTGGGAGGCGGCTGTTGCAGGACATCGTTGGTGGAATGGGCGTCTGTACGTCACTGATCCCGCATGTCTATCTCGGACTTCTGACCAGATCAATCTACGGACCTTCGACTTCGAACTATTACCACGACCACCGTCTTAAAGGTGGAATATTGCTGTGAAGTCTGAGGTTTGTCGTCTCACTGTATATGATCTCGCTGTGTACTGAATACCTGCAATCAGCAGGATGCCATACACTCGACAGTTTGCACTCAAAACTCCGGCTCCTGTATCATCTGTATCCTTGAATGATAACCGTCTGGCCGTCGGTTCAGGTGCGATATATCTCCCCATCGAAAACATATAATGCGCCCGCTTATCTCGACACCCAGATGATGGAAGCGTTCGGTTTTATGAACTGCCTTCCAACCGAGTGACGAAAGCGATTAGAGGACTGGGCGGCGATGTTGCGTCTATAAACTGGGTGAACAGAAATTCGAATAACCCCGAATCTCAAGAAGTGTGGCTTTCAAGTGGGCCATCTGTGCGTGTTTCGTCATCTTCGACTCGCGGGTACTATCACTCACGTTATTAAACCAATAGGCCTACAAGTTCACACTTAACACACCGAAGCTGATTATTGGGAAGGCAGATGCTTCCGTAGAGCTTCTTCTTGGTGAAGACGAGGAAGATGTTCTGAATGAGGTGCGAAGTCATTTATCATGGGTTGCTCCGCGAGTTGAACTTCAATCAGACAGCTTAGCATCAGTGACAACAAAAAGTATCTCGGCTTCAGCACTGATGCAGGAACAGTAGGGGTCGTTGAACTGGAAAACCAGCGAATAACTCGTATGAAAGTGGCACATACCAACGTACGGGCTCATTTCTACCCAACTTCCTGATACCTCATACTCTACCCAGATTTGCTCCTCCGTCAAGTTTATACCAGATAGGCCAAGTGAAATAGTCAGCGGAGGCTATGATTCTGCTCTGCTACACTTTGACTTCAAGCAACGGAGCGTTTTATCGCGCTTCGACATAGGTACGTGCACTGAGCTATGTTGTTTTTGACCTTCGCTGACATATGTTTTGCCATAGCCGCAGCCCCGCCTACCACAGGTATATCTATGTCGCCTCCGTTTGTTCTATCAATAGCAGCTTCCTCGACGGGATTGATCGCCGCAACAACAGCAGACGGACGTGTTTGGCTCGGTACAGGAGCAGATAAAGCATCACCTGCTGCCAGTGAGAAGAAGAAACGAAACAGAAAATGGGAGGGTCTGCGCGAATCCAGCGGCATATTTACCCAGGTTGCAGATGGACCGGTTGTAGCGAGGTGTGTACAGCAGAATCAGATCGCGAGCGTCGCTGACATAGTATTTGCCGGGCAGCGCATTCACCGCTTCTGCGACGTTGATCACTTGCTCGCTCCTTGGTAAAATATCGCAGCATGCGGTGACATATCACGAGAATACCATTCCTCAGCTTGACACGCAATGGTCCGCTACTGTCACTGATTTGGCGAAAGTGAATGCAATCGATGCATCTCCTCATTGGTTGATCATTGGAGGGTTCTCCGAGGACGGGAAGGGTGTGCTCGAGGTGTGGAAAGTACCTGAAGAAGCCACTTCTATTGCAGAATAAACACGCTCGATGCACTGCATGTACTGTATGACGCGTCCATATCGGAAGCAGGGTACCTCATTTGCTACTTTCTCCGAAATTCCTAGAAATAATGTAATCGATTATCCCGGCGATTTGCGTGCACGGCATAAAACTGCCCTTTGCTTTGTACAACCACGGCCGCACGACATACGTAGTACGTATCCCTACAGAAAGACCTGCCGATTTCCTGAAGCTGTGTATATTCGGGTTCGTGACTCTGACATGCCCAGACGCATGCTAATCTGTGCACCGCCCACCGGCGTTTTCCAGGACTACTCTGGCAGGAACTGGCCCAATGGTAGGAAACTCGTGCATTACATACTCACCCTTCCGCGTCTGCCCCTGCCGCATTGCCTTTGGATTGTCCAGCTCGAGCATCGCCTCTAGTGCTGTCCTCCTCGCTCAAAGCTGTGGCCAGCTGCAGGCGAACACAGGCTGTGAGTGGTTATCCTCACCCCTTCTCCTTCTTAGCGCCGCGTGATAGCGCCATTCTTCGCGGTAAGCGGCTGCGACTGTTGTTGGCTTCTGACTCCCTACAAGCTACAAGGCGTGCTCCTCGAATTTGATGACAACGTGGCAGGGATTGTGGATTCACATAAATATATCGTCTCCTCGTCGCAGCCACATCTAGTCGTTTGCCCCGAATCACTACCACCCATCAATCCGAATGGCGGATTCCTCTCCGAGTCCCTCGCCCGAACCGCGCCCGCATGCTCCGAAGGATAATGGGCCCCAGCTGCTCAAGGAGGAGAAGGAGAAGGGAGACCTGTTGTTGGAAGAGACGCGACTGTCGTTGGCGAGTCTGCTCAGTCCCAAGACATGGGATCTACCGGGCTGGAATGCTTCCACGTGCGTCATTGAGATGCACCCATAATCAGGCTACTAACTAGTGCTATAGGAGACCGGCCATACCGAATACAGACACCGTAAGCTATGGTATTCATATCTTATTGGGTCCCAAATTGACGGTATTTCCAGATAGACCAACTCGACCAGTCCATTGCTCTCCTCTCACGATATCGAAATTCCCTACGACCACTGCATCGACTCTCGCCTGATATCCTTATAATGATCTTCTCAGAGCTGGAGAGCAATCATTGGGACCCCTTCGATCATACTTTTGGCTCATACGCGTGGATGGTGGTATCCAAAGTCTGCCACACATGGCGAGAAGTGCTCCTTCATGCACCCATATTTTGGAGACAGCTAAACACGAAATATCCAGAAGCTGCAATGGCGGCCCTTGAGAGGTCGTGCGACTCCGGAATATGTCTTGCCATACCCACTGACTCCTTCTCGGACGACGCAATCAAGAATCGGGCGCTTGAAGTGGTAGAGGCTGTGGCCAAGCAGATGCACAGGCTCCGCTGGCTCTATGTCCGCTCGGACGTACTCAAGTCGGACAATGACCAGATGAGCTATCTGCTCCAACCTCTCGTGCAGCATCCTGCGCCTATGCTTGAGCACTTCATCACCCAAAAGATCCGAATAGGAGGCCTTATGCTACCCCTTCCTACACTCTTTGCTGGTCAGACGCCACAGCTGCATAAACTGCGGGTACATTATGCCTTCCCGTCAACGACTAGTGTCACACTTGACAAGATAACGAACCTGGAGTTCTGTGGTAGGAAACACACGCCTATTGTCATGGGTATATCAGACCTGCTTGATGTCCTGGAGAAGATGCCATCTCTAAAGGTCCTGGACATCGTCAAGGTCTCATGGCAACCCGCAGCGGAGGAGGACACGCGGAAAGTCGAGTTACCCAATCTGAAAACTCTGAACATGGGAAGAGAAAAGGGATCTGTCATGGCCGACATCATGGACCGTCTCGTCATCCCCGAATGTGCCTTTAAACTGCAAGTGTGGTATAACAGATACGACGAGAATAAGTTCCACGTGGGTATACCGGCCGAGCACCGGCTTGCTATCGACCACCCCCTGCGCAAGATCAAGAAATTGCACTTGCAGTTCCTAACCGGCCACGAAGGCGTGCTGATCAAGGGCCAAATGACAGAAATGCCCTTCGAGATCCACGGCATACTCGAAGCAGACACTATCGGACACCTGGGCGACATGGACGCCATCTCCGGCACCGTCTTCCAATCGCTCGTGAACTCTTTTGACCTGGAGAGCGTCGAAGAGTTCGGTATGACGGAGTTGCGGACCAACTCGCGGTGGACGACGTACACGAAGAAGGTGTGGACGGACCTCTTCCGGAGGATGCCCAACCTGAAAGCGTTCAGCATGCTCACCGACCCGTGCTACGACGAGGGATTCTACCGCTCCATCCTCTCCGTGCTGTCCTCCCCAGACACACGCACCAACAAGCTGCTCTGCCCAGAGCTGGAGACGCTTTGCGTGTGCGGGGACAAGACGTGGTCGTCGTTGCAGTGCTACGTCATGGCTCAGCAGCGACACGAGGCAGGGCATCCACTCAAGCGAGTGTCGATGTCCCTGTCGCATTATGCTAGCTTCAACGATCCGGAGGATACCGATTTGCCGTTGCTCAGGAAATTTGTGGAGACTGTGGACCTTAACCCTGTAGAAATTACGTTCCCGGAATGGCCTGATGTCCATACGTAACGTGGACTTTTGACGTTGTGTTTCCCATATGCTTCGTGTACTCTATACCACCACCCCGATCTCTTTCTCCCTTTCGTGTATTGCATATGCTTTGCTCATTGTTGTATATTAGTACATGCTCATCTCAACCCAATGGAATATACGCATCTTGGATTACTTAGCTCATAAAAAACTATGGCGGCCCCCGTGAGCAGCATGGTTTCGACGAAAACAATGGGTTGAACAACACTAACTACACACATCTATCCTTCTAGTCTGCCGATACATTGACGATCAATACCAATACTCTTCTATGATCAATGGTTCGCAGACTTCAACTCAATCCTGAGCCGGCGCATGCTGCCTCCCCTCCGCAAACACCCTCTCCAACAACTTGTTGAACCGCTTTACATGCTGCATATGAATCGCATGACCCGTCTTCTCCCACTGCACAAACTCAGCCTCGGGCATCTGCTCCTTCAAATGGTAGCTCCCGCTTGGCGGCACAAGATGATCGTCGTCCCCCGTGAGGATGAGCACCTTGGGGATGTTTTTGGAGATATGGCGTAGTCGGTCGGGGGAGACGTGGTGCGTGAGGCCTGCGATCATTTGGGAGATGTGTCCGATGAACTTCTGTGGCCGGGTTAGTTGGATGCGACGACGGTAGACCTGTGAAAGGGATGGAGGTGTTGTCAGTAAGATGTGTTTGGGTTGGTGACGATGGGATCCAAGAACTTACTACCGTGACAATTTCCCGGTTGGTTCTCCCTTGAGGGTCGTCTTCTGCTTTAGAGTCAAGCCATTCGACCGGGAAGACCATCTCCAAAATAATTGGAATCTTGACCTCTGGGTCTGGTATGAACGTGAGCCTAGAAAGACTCTGTCAATGGAAAGACCCTGGCGATTCAGACAGGCGAACGCACCTAGCTAAAGACGACAGTCCTTTCCACTAATAGAAGGGTTAGTTATGTGAATCTCTACAATATACTGCCTGCGGTTTCGTTCGGTAAGAACTTACTGGAGGGAGATTCTGCCATGGCCAACCACCAGCAGTAGTTACACCGAGGGTGAGAGAGATGATGCGTTCAGGAATTCGAGAAGCAAGCTCTGAATGGGGTTACTTGCACCTTCTGAGCATCGCCATCCCTAAAGACTGAATCTAGACGTACCTTGTGCAATCATTCCACCCAATGAGACACCGACGACGTGAAGATCCCTGTGCTCCGTCCATCCGACGTAATTTAGTAGAGCGATTGCATCTTCTGCCATTCCGCTTGTACTGGGCACAAAAATTAATAAGAGCACCAACCCGCAGGTGTGCAGACATGCAACTCACGTGTATGGTCCTCTCGGAGCACCACTATTGCCCACACCCCGGTTGTCGAAAACTAGGACGGAGTAGTTGGGTAGCTGCGGGAAATACTCGACCTGCCACTCCCATGCAAAGGAGCTGCTATTCAGTCTATTCCAGCATTGAAAGCGCAAGGTGAGACAGCTGTTGTGTGGACTGTGGACTGTAGACTTACCCCATGATGAATATGATCTTCTCCGGACCCGTCCCATGCTGCTCAAAGTACAGCGAATGACTCTCTAGAGGGTCGTCCTTGTTTCGGATGCTTGACACTGGGCACAGGCCTTTGCGAACACAGGTGGTGGTGTCAAATATGGTGGGGTGGTTCAAGTCGGATTCGGAGGACATGGTTAGTATGGTGAGGGTGAACTAAAGAACTTAAGAACGTCCAAGTTGTATGAGCCTGGTGACCTGTAGCTGCGGACTGTGCCTTTGTGTGTCGTGTTGGGCTGGCCGTAACGAGACACGAGTACAGTCTTAAGAAACAAAGAGGTTCATTGCGATGACAGACCGCGAAAACAACAGATGTCTCTGATGCAACATGGCTTCTCAAAGTTCTCAGCCTACACCGGGATATAAGTAGGCTGAAGCCAACATTGAATATTGACATGTGATTGTCACTGAATTCAACTTCATAAACAGACAATATACAGTATCTATGCATACTTCTTCGTTTAAATACTTCTGGATTCCGTAGACTTGTATCCTTTAAACGGAATCACAGCATAAGATTGAAGACTTCGAAGTTCGGTGTGTGGTCGGTGTGGTCGCAATAGGTCGCAATCATCGGTCGAAATGCATCGAGGCGCTGGCGGCGTGCGCCACAAAGTCTTCGGTGATGGCGGTCCGAGCCACGGCCACGGCAGACGAGCCTCGTCATGATACATCCGAGTCGGACGGAATGTCCGCGGCCAAGATCCTATCTCGCAGATTCCACATATTAGGGCGGCTGAGGCTCCAGAGTAAGAACTACCACCACCAGCGAACTACATCACCTACAAGTATCTTCTACTCTAAACTAATCTAGTATTCCCAGGAATCATGGCAGCTAGTACCAAAGACGACACTACGCGTCACTTGCTCGCAGCCACCACAGGCTTTGATGCGCTCTTCGCCAATGACCTGCAGAAAGCACGAGACATCTTTGGTACGAACGAATCCCCGTTTCATCTCTTAGGAAGCGGTGTATGTGCGTTCCTAGAAGCTGCGCTCGGAATGGAGGTAATGTCATTAGTTTTTGCTGTTGTATGGCTCACTAACCATTGTTGGCTTGTGACAGCGTGAACTGATGGCCTCAGCAACGAAGACTCTAGCAGAGTCGGAGGCCGGTGCTAAGAAGGAAGCCAAGAGCACCAAATATCTTCCGTCTGCTACTCGTTTTGCTGCAGGTACAGAATGGGAGCTGCTGCAAACCGACGCCATGATTCTGCATGCTCTTACGCTCGCATTAAAGTACGTCCACCGGCAAAGGCAGAATTGGCGTGTTTGATTGAGCAGCCGTCAGTGAATCGTACATGGGATATCTCCAATGTTTCTACCAGCTCAACAAGTATGTAATCTCCATCTATGGATTGTGTACGAATAGCCTCTCACTGACCTTCACGTATAGTGCGCATTCAAGATTTACCAAGTGAATATATTTCTTCACTCTTCTTTGACACGTAGCACAGAAACTAACGTCTTCATTTCTTGTCTAGATTGTACAAGACCGTGTTTCCTAGCGGTCTAGATGACTACGCCACCCCATCCACTTCGAAAGCTCCCTCTCCCTCTCCCAGCATCCACTCTGAAACCTCGTCGACACATACTGCCAAGGCGCGCGGCGGAGGCGGTTTCTTTGGCAGCGTGGGCCGTTTTGGCGGCTCATTGCTGAGCGCTCAACCCGTCTCCAACCCTGTCCCATCAGTACCCGAGGGCCCAGTGGAAGAGCTGATCATGTCGGGAACCGCGTTCGGTTATGGGTACGTTCGGTCTGACGAAGCAGGGTAATTGAAACGGCTGAAAACATGCCTTCCAGACTGTTCAATCTCGTTTTCTCGTTATTACCTGCCGGAGTCAGGTAAACAGTACATCTTTTGGTCCCTTCGACATTGTCTGATAGTTTGCCTGGTCAGAGGTGTCGTTGGGATTCTAGGCTTCAAGCATGACCGAAGATTGGCCCTTAGAGCGCTCGCCGTTTCCGCAAATTTGACTGACGTACACGCAATCTTTGCATCGTGCGTATTATTGAGCTTTATTCTCTTTCACAATGGTGTAGCACTAACTTATGCTGTGTTAGGCTCGTATTAATGACCTATTACGGTGTCATATTGCTTTTGGCTGGCTACCAAGCTGACGAAGCGCACATACTCAAGCAGTACCGTGCCATGATCGACAGGTACGAACATGATGTCTTTTGTACAAGCTCGAACTATGTGATTTACATAGAGTATTTCTTACAGTGTAGAGCCAAGATTCCCTACAGGCTCGCTCTGGATACTCAATAGGGTAAGGGATAGAGACTGTGAATAGGATATATGAGTATTGATCAGCCATGCATGCAGGCTAAATATCTTCGTATGTCCTACGACGCTGAGGGCGCCATCAACGTCATGTTGAATGGCCTCAATATGGATCGTCCCAAGAGCTTCCAGCAGGCGGACGGGTTGGTAAGCTCACCAAAACGATGTCTCCTTTTTGGCTGTGAACATAATACATTCCCGTGTAGATCATTTTTGAGCTGGCATGGACGCTACTTTCCCAACGGCGATACAAAGAGTCAGCGGAGTGGTTCCTGAAGGTGACTGAGCTGAACAGCTGGTTAGCGCTCTTTCTCAAATGGTTGATTGCCACTAATACCGCGATATTCTCCAGGAGTCATGGAACCTACTATTATATTGCCGCAAGCTGTTACCTGTCAATAGGTGACGTTGAGAAGGCGCAGAAATTGTTCGATGAGATACCCAAGTTGATCGACAGCAAGAAGATCGCTGGCAAGGATCTTCCAACTGAAGTTATCATCAAGAAGAAGAGTGCGTTACACTCTGACTTTGAAATTACACAATACTGAATGCTCTCTTCCTTGTTCACAGTTGCGTTTTACAAAGAGAAGCAGAAGAGGCGGACGGGGTCTGAAGCTGATTATGTCAAGAGTATCAGGATTAGTCCGGCCGAAGGTACATTTTCTTTCTCTCAACGACATTCTTGTGTACTCATATCCACTCTGCAGAACTTGCTATATGTGAGCGATACGTCGCACTCTGCCTGATCGTTACTAACCATCCCCCTCGGATGTCGTATGATAGTTTGGAATACTCACACTCGTATCGGCAAAGACATCGCACAAGCCCTCATCACAGAACTCAGCTCTCTCACTCCCGCCGTAACCGTCTCCAGCCCGCTCCTCAGTACCCCTCCTCCGACAGCTCCAGAGACTCCACCCGACCTCGATACACCCGACGAACTCGCTATTCGCTCGCTACTCCTGGGTATCGCCCACCGCACAGCAGGCGAGTTCAAGGCATCCCGCTCCTTCCTCGAAGAGGCCCATCACCTACACAAGTCCGTCAAGATCAGCCAATGGGTGGGCGGGCTGTCGTGCTATGAGCTCGCAGTGTTAGATTTGAAGGAGGCAGATGCGACACATGGGAGTGGAAGCGTTGCCGATGCATCGGCTCCGCTTAGTGGCGATTCGAGAGCGGCGTGGCTGCATGTGCTGAAGAGCGCGGGTGAGAAGCTGGACAAGGCGGTTTCGCTGTCTGGGCAGAGCGTGGATATGTCCTCTAGGTTGGATATGAGGATTTCTTTGCTTCGGGACGAGTTGGCGACGAAACGCGAAATGGTGGAGAAAGTGTAGAGGAAGCCGTGTTTGGATTACTTTTTCCCTTCATGGTCTATATTTCTTGATCTCTTCAGTGGCGGACAATTTATACTCGTCACTCGTCGATCCACGCATACTTAATACTCTGTCCCCTCTCGCTCATCGTATCTTGTTTACGAATTCGAAATCTCCATCCCTTGTCACATAGACGATCACATACATACATTGGAACTATTCATACAGTCGGCATCGCTACATATCTACGGTCATATATTTATGAGAACTGGAACCATCTTTTCGCGGTCTGTTTGGCTGCAAGACCTTTGGCCTAGAATAAACGTAAGCATAGATAGGTATGGCAAACACCTGGAGGTAACATACCTGTGCCAACATATTCTTACTTCCGGACTCAAGGTTAGCAAAGGAGTCCTCCAAATTGCCAAGCATTTCTCTAGACGTTGAACAAGCGATCAGCAACAGACAGAATTTCCGTTTGATATGAACGCACCCTCGTTCAGCCAGCGCGTTGTTGAGACGGCTATACAGGTTGCTTACGCCAGTCGACGCAGAGTTGGCAATATTCTGAGCACTCAAGCCACTTGCAGCAGATCCCGCCTCGCCCTCAGCTCTCTCTGGCATCGAAGGCCTTTGGGGCTGCTTCTGCTTAGGCAACGGCCTATCGGGTCCTGCCACTACATTCGTCCAGCCGTGTTAGTGCGCTTTCCACCCAAAGTAAAACATAATAACTTACGCAGGGCATCCACCTGATCAGCTGTCATGTTGGTACTGCTGATATACCCCCAGAACGTATTCAGCATGGATGGCGGGCCCATACTAACAGGCTGAGGTTGCCCAGGAGCAGTTAACCTGCCGAATGCAAGGTCTACGTCTGGGGCTTGGTATGGCCCGGAACGGCGCACGTTGAAGAGAGTGCCGTATTTCTCGGACTGGATGCTACCATTCGGATGCCGGCACCATTCGACGTAGTCCCCAGTATCGTCTACAGATAAGGGTCTGGAGTTTTGATGTATAGTCAGTGTCTATGTACAGTGACTGCAACGGGCTTACTCGGAAGACGACTGAGTCAGCTGTAGTCCATGCATATGTTCCAAAAATGGGAGAGAATACACCAGGGCTTCCCGTTTGTCCGTATGCGCTACAAGCACAGTCGACGCTAGAGGATACAACGGGGTAGCTTGAGTGCCCTGGTCGACGCAAGAACGAAAAGCATCTCACCGTTCTTTTGAACAACAGAAACCTTTTCAACCTTGCCGGCTTTGCTTGGCCATTCGACTCGTCCCAGCCTGTCACCAGTGATATCCACCACACATCTAGCACCCTTCGTACCAGCAGTTATCCACAAGTAACGTCCCTTCGTAGGGTCGGAGGTTGGATTCATTACAGTAATTAGACCATTTCCATCAGCTTTACATCTTCGGCCGTTCTTGGAGTCGATGACAAAAGACGCGTCAGGAAGAGGATTGCTGGATCCCTCTGCGTGTTCTGTCTGATCGCTGATAGACCAACTGCCATCAGGAGACCTTGACATGCTGTATATATCCGTTGACCCAGATTGTCGGACCACAAGCAGGAGTACTTGTGGGGTTGGGTCTGGACCGTACCAAGGTAAGTATATCGTAGAATAGTTTCGAAGATAGATAAACTCACCCAAATCCGTGCCTGAAACTGTCCATGTCAGGTTCCTCACAGGATCTACTTCGTTTTTGTGCAGGAACGATCGGCGTTTACTCTCGCGGTCTTCGGGCAGTCGACGTAGTACGATAGTCGGACCGCGCATGTCCACCACGTATAATGATCCATCTTGGTAGGCTGCCGCGAGGAAACCTGGCACTATTCTATGAGCGCATGATCTCGTCGTGTATCCAAGCTCATACCTATGTCTGAAAGCGCACAGGCAGTAGTAAGTCCTCTTTGGGTAATTAGGAGGAACGCCGGGTGGAACTTGCGTCCAGCTAGCACAGGGAGATGTGAAGTAGAAATCAATTCCTGGTCTTTCACAGCTTCTTGAATCAACGTCTCTCCTTGCCGAAACAGCGCCATCTCCCCCGTTTGAAGTACTACAGCACATTCCAAGGATTGCGTAGCCAGGTATATTGAGGAGATATGACCCTCTTCAACAAGCTTCGATGACGTTTGGGAAGCAATAGACGGTGCTGCAAGAACCGAAAGGAGATCAATGGTCAACTCTGGCAATACTGTTGGAAAGTCTGCTAGTAATGGTGCCGTTTCTGAGCTGACGAGGAGTTGTGCACTTAAATCGCGGAATCGAACAGAGAGATCTGTGTGATGAGTGGCTAAGACGCGATGGGGCTGGAACTATGCGCGGTTGCAAGTCACTAAAAAGTTTGAAGAAAGCGAGTTCAAGGCATGCTCACCTTCATAAGTTTCATCTGGCCGTCATCGTCTTCCAGCCAGGCACGACCTCCGCGAAGATTGATGCCTGCAGGGGGTCTGGAAGAGGCATCGGCAACGAACCTCTCGTACGCGTCACGATCCAAGCTGAACAAAGCACCGCCGGTGACACTGGACGGCCCGCTCCACAAAGCGGGAGGAAGCTCTAACGACTGAGGGTCCTCGTCTATTTGCATCGATTCAAGAGCCGAGGCTATCTCTTTCTCCAGACCATCCTCCTCCGCTTCTTCCGTGGTTTCATCTGTAGTGTTTTGGACTTTCGCAGGTTCAGCTTTAGGCATGAACAACGGCGGCGGGAATTGATACGCCTCTATTGCTCGTGCGTCCTTCTCACCATCAGACAGGAGCAAAATCGTGACAGGATCCCAGCTTCCAGAGAAGTGCGGCTGATCTCGCGGGAGCAGGAGGAAGTCCTGAGGGACACCTACTGTGGAGTAGCTGTGCATATCCTTCGGTATTACCGTTTGACGGATCGCCTGACGAAATGTAGGATCCAGGGTAGTACCGGGAACAGCTTGCACTGGCGGCTCTGGTGGGTTGAACGGAGGTAAGAGAAGTGTTGTTACAGCGGGTACCTCTCTCTGCCCAAGTCCGCCTAATACTGTGAGTACTGTGTCCCCACCACGAGGATCACTGGAGTTATCAAAGCCGCTCCAAGCAAGTTTGAAGATTGGTTCGGGCTGGTCATGTATACCGCCCTGCTGGCCAGAGAGCGCTGCGTCCATATCCTCGGCGTTGACGACGTTGACGTCTTGTCTACCGTCGAGTGTAGTCACGAGTAGTGGTTTATCCTCGTCCTCGACCGCCCAGAATGCGATAGAGCCGTCGACGTGACCTGTAGCTATCAAATGACCAGACGGATGCACGGCGAGTGCCGTTAATTCTGGTTTGCGTTCAGTTAAGAGGGACTAGCAAAGGGGTCAGGTAGGTATTCCTGGAGATGGCGATATCTGCTAACCTGGTCGTGATAGCCAGCACCACCTGGTGCTCCGGGAGGTAAAAAGTATTCATACGCCTTGAGAGTCTTTTGTTGTGTCTGTGGATTTGTTTAGTGAGGCTTGCCTAGAAGCTTCTCTGTATCGTAGATACTGACGAGGTCAAGCAAGATGACGCCCCCTGTCGTATGTAAGCCAATCGACATGCCGAGAGTATAGATAACGACTAACCGGCGTAGGCGATAAAAACAAGATTAAGATCTCGAGGGTGAATAACTATGTCAATGGGTATCGTTCTTTCATATTTGGGTCAGAGGGTACTGTGTCTATCTCGTGAGAGTACTCACGAGCCTGTATTATGTCGCTGAAGACCTCCAGCATAAATCTTGTCTTCATGAATGGCCCATAAGTTGGGGACTGTATACGGCGACAGTCTCGAGCATAGGAGGTCGTATGCTTGCACTTCGCCGTTAGCAAGCGCTACGAAAGCCTGCGGAATGTAAACACGAGTTTTGTACTCTGCTTATAAAGCGTAACGGTGGGATAACATACGTGAGTATGCGATGAGGAGACAGTGAGGCAGCTATCATAGGGTCAGATGAGATACAAGGGAAGAGCGTAACAAAGTATTACTTCACTGGGTGGCGGAAGTTCATGATAGTTTGTAGCCGAGGAGCTCTTGCAGTCGTCAAATCCCATATATGAAGACGATTCTGGAGGTCTGAGAAAGGTCAGCATGACACAGTCACAAATAACGGTAGAAATTTCATTACCAATACAGAGCAGCTTGAAGCAAGAGCTTGCAAAGTACAAGCTACGAACGTGTACCCGGTCTGAGACATGTATACGATGCTCAACACCAGGACCACCGAAGATGTCGATCGTGCCTTTACTTGTACCTGAGGTTCCCTCGCGTTAATATGATTTATTGCTTCAGAGGCTGATGTATTGCATACCTATCGCTAACATGTGTGAAAGAGGCTCGTAGGCCCACGCTGTGACATCGAGATGATGGTCAAACGTCCTTAGCGTCCCCGCCTTCCAATCGAGTTCATCGTTCAACTCTGCCGAAAGATCCAAGAAGACCGGGTCTGTCTTCGAGCGCATCCTATGTCTGAACTAGAGGTTGAGTTAGTATGTATGATTCAGCTAGCTGGTTATTATCATCAGTAAGTCGTCATGAGTGGTGGTATTCGTACAAGCTTGCCTGCCAAGACTGGCGAAGCCACACTCTTGGGCGATTGTGCGCTAATCGAGATCGTGCCATCAATCCTCGTGAGGTAAATTTAGAAACGTAAAACGAACGTGGGTGGCCTCAACATTAACAACTGGCAACTGCAAACGATAAAGACTAAGTCATGCTGGATTATATATACTCTATGTCCAACAAGGAGTGTAATAAATGCGAGTAGCGATATACGTGTCACAACATAGCGCGTCAAGAATCAAACCCCTCTACTCCCGAAAGCCCGCTCAAAAGACCTAGAAGTAGTGAACCTCCTCACGCTCACGGCCGCGCAGGAATGGAGGCTCGGTGCCCTTGTAGTAGACGTCTGTCCAGAGGTCCTTCTCGAGGGGCTGGGGAGAAGCCTTGGCTTCCTCGACAGCCTGGTCGACCTCAGCCTTAGCCTCCTTGTCGAGTTTCTGTAGCGTTCATGATGAGTAAGGATAGGTGGTAGGGAAGAAGAAAGGATAACTCACCTTGAGGTCCTCCTCAGATGCAAGACCCCACTCCTCGATGTAGCGTTGGAGACCACGGATGGGGTCCTGTGTTGACCTCATGCGCTGAATCTCCTCACGGGTACGGTAGGTGGTTCCGGGGTCGGACATAGAGTGACCACCGTAACGGTAGGTGACGAACTCCAACAGGATGGGTCCCTTGCCGCTAGTCACCCAGTCACGGGTGTACTTGACGGCTTGCTTAACAGCAATGATATCCATACCATTGGCCTTCACATTATACCGTCAGGATATGCATCACGGAATCAGTGAAGGCTGTAAACATACCTGGATACCAGGGATTTTGTCACCACGAGTGAAGTACTCGGTGTTGGAAGAGCTACGCTCGGCAGCAGTACCCATTCCGTACTTGTTGTTCTCGCAAACGAACACACACGGAAGGTCCCAAAGCTTGGCCATGTTGAACGCCTCAAACACCTGACCCTGGTTGCTGGCACCGTCTCCGTACATGGCGTAGGTGGCTACAGGCTTCTCATTGTACTTGGCAGCAAAGGCGATACCAGCACCGAGAGGGACCTGGGCACCGACGATACCGTTTCCACCGAAGAACGACTTGGTGAAGATGTGCATGGAACCGCCCTTGCCGTTGGACATGCCGGCCTGACGGCCGAGCAACTCGCCGATAACGCCCTTGATCGTGCCGCCACGAAGGACTGCGAACGGATGGCAACGGTACGCAGTGATAACATAATCTTGGGGAGTAATTCCAGCCTCAAGACCGACGGATACAGCTTCCTGTAAGTGTGAGTGCGACGTTAATATCCCGGGATGTGGCAAAAACACTTGAAAAGCACGCACCTGGCCGATTGCCAAGTGGCAGAAACCACGGATGAGCTTTTGCTTGTAAAGAGCGTCCGCTGCCTGTTCCATTCGACGCATGACGTTCATGGTCTTGTACATGCCCAACAGCTCATCCTTCGACACCTCGACCTCTAATGACGGGGTATCCGTGCGGTATCCACGGAAAGAGTCTTCATGAAGCTTGACGGTGAACGGTTTTGAGTGGTGGGCATCCTCAGTCAGCTGTGTCGTGTCGGCGGAAGTTTGCAGTCCTCGCACTGCGATAGGCTGGCAGACGCGTGTGAGAATTTCGTCGGACGCGTCTGCGAGGGTTTACTTACAAGTCTGCGAGGAAGACGAGGACGAAGACGAGCGAGAGAGGCCATGACGGGAGGAGGTGGATGAGGTGGGAGGAGGATTTTGAGGCTTAAGAGGTTACGCCGTGGCACGCTCGCGTCCACTCCCCATAACAAGCGGGCGCCTCGGGCAAAGTCGGCCCACAATTGGTCGGTATCACCATTTGTTGACTCTCTACGCCCAGCTGCGATAGGTCGTCGATATCTTGCAATCCGTGTTGTCGTCCTGTGCTGTGTCAGACCACACAAACTGCCGCGCACCGACATCGTATTCCCGCTACCCTCTGGGTAGTGGGTCTTGGGGTTCCAGGGTTGGCGAAATCGAACACGAATTCTGCACGCTCGTGACTTCCCGAGAAAATGGCGTGATTTTCACGTGACTGTTT
>JAXQGN010000249.1:0-53693 GCA_037039805.1 Irpex sp. M6601 | reverse complement strand
GACCCCCACCCGTCTCTACCAGAACGACCAGACGGTTAGCTGAAGGATCCTCAAACGTTTTTCGATCTCCGACGTCCAAAAGCGGAACCGTCTGGAGCCGAGACTAATCCATTGTGGTTTAAGTTGGTCTGGTCTGCTCTCGTTTCCTCACACTGCGAAAGCGTGGGAAGCGCTTCTCAACGCCACAACGCAAGATAAAACTAGCTCCCGTTCTGATTAACTTCCCGATGAGCGATGGCCAAACTGACACTTCTTGCAATGACGTTGAAATACCGAGCAAATATAGAATTGGCTGAGAAAAATTAGTTGAGATATCAGGTTGTACAATTATCACCGCAATGGAAGCTTACACTCTGCTGCTCAATGATTTGGAATACGTTGAAAAGCAGAAGGAGTCTATGCCAGTGAAAGGAGTGTGAAAAGGTCGCCTCAGTTCATCAATACTAACGCTTGATACAAGACATACATGAAATAGATTGTACCTGTTATGGATATTCCATTACATGAAATCATCGCAAAAAAGCACTTGACTTACCATCTTGTAACAGCATGGATGCTAGAGGGGCCTTGAGATTCAGTCTTCGTGCGTCGCTGTAGAGGCGAGCTGTTTTGAACCATGTGACTGCCGTGACAAGCACATCCGCGGCAATTACAGTAATTCGTGTCGCCAATGTTACTGTGCAGGCGCATACTATATTACTCTGTGAGTCGTCGGGTGCAAGCATAACACGTACAGCTACCGCAGAAGTCAGTTGGGCAGTGTGATCTATGTGTTTTCTTTACTCACTTCAGAACTACGTTGGCCGGAAGAGTAAAATAGGATCTACAGCTATTGTCGGCTACAACTGCCGTAGCACCCACAAAAACATACTGGGAGGATCAACGGTTAATGGTATTATTGAAGTTATGACCAACAGCATCCTCACCAAGTTCATGACGAACGGCACCATATTCAGGAGGAATACAATCGCAGGCACGGTAACTTTGGCATTCAGCAAGGCATAAACTCGTAGCGCAGCAAACACTGGTCCGTGGTCAGCTATGTGCACGTCGAAGAGAGATGGTCAGCTACAATGCTCACCGGCGAAGCATAGAAGTTGTATTAGCTCTAATGCTTCAACGAAGTGTTGACTGGACACGCAGCTAGACCATTCGTAAGATCCCAGCGATAATCTGGCGGATTTGAAATCAAACGTACGTCTATGGGAGAAAATTACAGATTGATTTGGTGTACAAATAACGTGAATAACGGACGTACTTTGATCGGTATAGGAATAAAGGATTGAATACCGAATATGAGAGTCGTGTAGCGAGTGAATGCGTACAACCAAGTTGTCACAGTCCACTTCCTGCGCCATATGACCTTGACTTCCTGGGGGAAAGTGGCGATGCTATCAAAGAAATACAACGCTGATGGTATTTGTTGAGTGGCTAGCAGTGGGCACGAGCTAGCTGACTCTGATACGTACCAAAGAAAGCTACCCCGACATAAAGGCCAGCTTGCCTAGCAGACGTAATTAACAAATGGAGACTTTAATAGATAGAAAGACGTACAATGCTTCTAGCTCTTCGAGTGAAGACATTGATGATAATGTATCGTAGAAGGGAAGACCAGTACGCAAAGCGAGATCACATACGACCTAGTTTCCGAATCCAACTTCATCTTTATACTAGTGAGTAGGCAATTGAAACCGAGACAACTACCGTTATTACCATGAGTAGATCTTTCAGCTACCGGAAGTTAAACCAACGGTTAGCAAACAGTTTTCTCATGATTGACCTTCGCAATTATTCAAAGAAGTTCGTGCCGACAGATCTCTGACGCCAAAAATGTAACTCACCGAATATAGCGACACAACTCGAACTCATTGTCTGGCTCATACATGAGTCCTGGTAGTTTGTGACCATAGGGCAGTTCAGGTCTAGGTCTCTACTGCGTATGTCAGCTTCCTACGGTATCGACCAGTTCGCCATTAAACCCAAACACAATTGTTTGCTATCTACTATGATTCTCTCTCACGAGGATCGTCGGTGTGTCAAACGAAGTGGGATGCATGTCATGCCATCTTGCTTCGAGATTGATCATGTTTGCAGCCGAGTGATGGTGTCTGAGCATGCATACGGAGTACTAGACCATTTCTCTGGTCGGGTATCATTGATTGTCTTCGAGTAAGGTGAGAGTGAAGCATACCTTTGAAGAGCAATCCTCGGAGCCTGCTACTTTGTCTCGCCTTATAGTTTCCACAGCCCAACAGGCGTGGGATGTTGGTGCCTGAAGCAGAAGCTGGCATCCGCGAATCTCGCTGCCAATCCAGGGTACGCTTTCTCAGAGTCTATATCTTGGAAACGAAACACATAGCTCAGCTGACTGCAAGAAAGCTCTCTAGATAGTTGTGACGCACCATATTTTAGAAGCTGTGCCACTAGAGCCCAACGCATCATGCGGTTTCAATACACAGGCTTGATTAACAGAAAAGAGACGGGAGCATTCGTAGTTTCTGCAGACGGAATACTATCTTAGGGCCGGTTACTCGAGTAACGCAACCTTTGCGTCAAGTTCAAGGAAAGTCGCCCCCTCGATCAATCATAGTCAGTCTGAGTCTTCCGGTTATCCGCCCACTGGCATTTCGGGCGACATCCTGCATATTTAAATTTTCTACTTTTCTTCGTGGTGACATCGTCCATTTCTCGATCCGACATCATGGCTTCCACCTTTACCTGTCTTCGACGTTTACGAGTGTCCAACACTAAATCAGAAAGTGCGTTGAGCGAGGTTCTCCCTACCAATATTATCATGACAGTGTTTTACGCACCCAATTTGCCAGGTACTATCAGCCGCGTTACAGAGTCCAAGTGATTGGACTGGTTGAGTCGGCGGGAAGCAGATTGTGCCAGCTGCGGAAGCTTCTTGGGACTACAAAACTATGAGTTTAACAAATACAGACCTGGGCACATCAGCACACCCACCAAAGATGCCCAGCACGATGTGATTGTCTTCGTTGAGAAGTTGTTGAAGAATACTCGGCAGGTCCCGAATGTTAGTTGCTGAACGCCATTGGCGGGGACGTCAAAAGTAGGTGCTAACAAATGACGCTCATAAGTTCGCGTCCTCATGGGTGATGGCACTTAACACACCAATCGAGCCTTGGAGAACGGTGATTGAGTTGTAGATCGTCTGGCAATCCTCGGAAATAGGTGGAAGAATGCCATTCGTTGCGCAGACGTCGCTGCCTGGCAAAAGAAAATGTCAATGCATGATTACAACGCTCATGGCTAATGCAAAATACTCACAAATCTGTCCGCATACATTTACCGGAGTAGGACTCGGAGCAGCAACCACGGAAGATGAAGTAAGAGTCACTAGTACTGTTGTCGTCGTCTTCGCTGGCGGACGAGGGAACAAACCGCGCTTTGCCTGTGCATCGGCATCACTGCAAGCGAGAGTCTCGATGAGAACGGTACTTTCTCCCACTGCCACTGTGGAACTGCCAATGACGACAGTTGTTTCGCAGGAAGCAGGGGTTCCGCTCCGCTCTGTTGGCTGAATTCAGCGAGTGGTCTCTAACACAAGAGTGTAAGGCATCACTGACCGATGTATAGAGCAGAAGTACAAGCAGAGAAGGCGACGAAGGCGAAAGCTACACGCGAAAGAAAGGCTGCCATGGGTGCGATGTTTGTAATGATCAGCCTGGATGAGGGGGTAAGCCGGACTGCTCTTTATAGCGGAATCATGCTGCTGCAATGCGCTTACCTACAACGTGAACATTCGGATTGCACATTCGGAAGGATTACACATACGATGGGCAGTTCGAAGTTCGTGCTACCCCGTGGACTTGTTGACGGCGCCCGGACGTATTCGAGCCTAGACTTGCGGAGTTCTCACGTATGTACTATGCAGAAGACATTGTCAAATAGCGTAGACGATCCATGATGGACAGGACCCATAAATCAGAATACCGTCAAACATGCGGACATAGAAAAGACAGATGGATTGGTGTTGGAGTTTGGAGGCTGGAAAATAGCATGGACGACTGTTCTGAAATTGATTAAACAGCACAGCTGTCCATTAGCATAAATGATGTGTAGAAGCTGTGAACGCACATACCTGGGTCGGAAGAGCCGTAATCTGTCGTGCAACACATCCTGCGGAATCCGCTCGGTATGCAGGTACCAGAAGACCAGGCCTTGCAGTCTGTATACATGGCAGCCGACAACTCCATCAGGCCAAATTCTCTCCGACTATGGACCTGGGATTCTCGTGCCTTTTTCTGGAGAAGAAGGAGCTTTAATTGACAGCTCGTGTCGGAGGATCGCCCGTGTCCGCGCACCAGGCACCTCCGGCAAGCGTCCAGACTATCGACCCAGCATCGAAGACACGGGTTTTACTGTCCGTTAAGGTAGAACTCTCTGGGGAAAGGCTAATCGCGGCACTGGGAACGCCACCAAACTGGGAGATTCCTATGAGAGTGAAGAAAGTGAGTCCGCCGCCGGCTACGTCGGACACAAACCATCAGGTTTAAACTCAAGAGCGCGTGTTGGCGGAAAGACGTACTGTATGTCCGGCACCATCGAGTGGGAACAGTCCACTCATTCCTCCTGCGGCGACCATCGAACCACAACGTTCCATGCTCTCTCGTAAACGTCTCGACCACAACGCGGAATATCGGATGACGAGGAGTGAATAAGACAAGACACGTTCCAGCCCGCCAATACAACGTCGACCGCCGTATCAGGCATGTCTTCTCGGAGGTGTCCTTGTTCTGGCGGCTGTGGGATAATCCCTGACGGTTCCGCTCACACGAAGTCTGTTCTTGCACTTCTATCACCGCGTCCGATGTCTCTTCAGTCCTGGTATGACAAGCTGCCGTACTCGCCGCGTGATATCAGCGTCGGGTTCGACGTGTGTGGACGTCTGGTCGGACATATGTCTGTAGAATAGTTTGTATGTCAGAACGAGTCTGCTGGGACTATTCTTGCCCACATGTACCGTTTTCCTGACCATAGCGTTTCCCGTAGGCCTCGGCCGGCAAGAAGGTTAGAGCTTCCATTTCTTCTGTGTGCCTGGGCTGTTCCGCCGCAGACCTGTGTCCTGCTTCGTTGTTGTTTTACTCATTCGTACCTGCTAGACGGGATGCTGTGGGACGAATCATATCGGATCAGCACATGCCAGTTATCACGCCCGTGCAGCATACTTGGCCATTCGTGGCGAATACTATATAGCGAGGGATGGTGAATTTTTCCATGGCCAGGTAGCTCAGAGACCGTACCATCGTCGCAAAAACGATGAAAGCCCACTTCCATCTCTTCGCCCTCATAGCCCTAGCTGCATGCAGCAACGCCCTATACACCAGTAAGTCTCCCAACTCGCCTTTTCACAAAAGTATGACTTGACTTACACCATATCACCATAGAGCGCGACACAGACGATACACCCTCCGTCTGTCCCTCCGGCGCAGTCATCTCAAACACAACACTCACCTTAAACAACATCGACGTCCAATTCGCCACCGTCGACTGCACACCCTCCACGACGCCCTCCGCAAACTTGAACATCGGAGGCATCATCATCCCCATTCCTATCTTCCCATTCCCCATCTTCCCTCTGCCGTTCCCATTCCCATTCCCGTTCCCAGCTCCGCCCCCGAAGCCTAAGCCGACGAAGACGAAGACGGTCACGAGTACGATCGTTGGCACCAGTACGACGTCGAGTGCGGTGCCGACACCTACGTCGATTAATGTCTGCAATGTCCCATGTAAGTGGTAATTCTGCAGAGAACATCATGGTTCAGCTGCTCACGTCGAGTTATGTTGTGTAGGCACGGACGCCTGTGGACACCTGGGAGACCTCCCTCCCATCTCTGAAGACTGTCAACAGATCTTCGACTCTATCAACATCACTTCCGGGTCCATCGGTGAGTCAAATTCATTGATAACGTTTAAACACCCTCGACTGATGATAAAAATAAACAATCAGCACCGACGTTCGACGTTCAGATGAACAACATCCACCAACTCACCTTCGGCACATGCCGCGTCTTCTTCGAGAACTTCACTAACCAGACGCTGACGTTCTGTTGGGATACTTTGGTGAGTCACGCCGTAGAATGTCATCAACGCTGAGTTATGTGGGCTGACCACGTGGCATAAAGTCGCAACAAGCACAAGCAGCAGACGCTGCGTGTTTCCCTCCAGTCCAGCCTGTCAACTCGGCGGGGTTCTGCGCGCCGTCCGACGGGTCCTGGCAAGTCGGGTGAGTACTTCATTCTTCAAGTGTAGTTATCTCGTGCTGAATTTTCGCTCCACTAGGATCGCGCATTCATAAACCAGTTTGTGGAATGTAGTTCTCTGGAAAGCGCCAAGCAATATCAGTTCAATCAAGTTGTGGGTAGGGTGTGCACGTTCGACGGCGTGAATTACGAGCAAAGCACGAGACATTACAGCGATGTGAATTTGTATGGGCTTGATTTTGAAGTGGAGGGTGATCAGCGAGAAAACGAGACACTGTCGAGGATATTAGCTCCGGTAACAACGTCACACACGTGTAAAGCGTACCTTGAGATCGTTGCACCAGATAGTAGAATATACGGAGACCTTCGGGGTCCTCGCTGTCCTCAATATCTATGGAGCCAAATTTCGCTGTCTATGACAAGGGTATGAGCTTGGCGAACGACATATAGAACTAGTATTTAGCTGATGAAAACAAACAAACTTAATTTAGCACGTTCGACGTCCCGATGAGCTACTACAACTCACCTTCAGCCTCCGTCTTTCTTCTCCCTTCTTCTCCTTGAAATGCAGCACCAAGTAAGCAGACATTGACATTCTGTTCGTGAGTTGCATCCCTATATGCGCCCACGCTGAGTTACCTATGTGAGTTAGTGAAGTTGACCATATGCATGCGTTATCCTGTCGAAACAGGCCTGGGTATGCTTCCCGCCAGCCCAGTCTAACCCACCAACCAGTCAGCACGTCCTACCAAGTCAGCGCGCTCCCCTCCAACCATAGTTACCTCATATCGTGCTGATTCCCTCTTCACGAAATCGCGCATTCACAGTATACTCGTCCTCCGCCGAGAAAGTGCGTCAAAGTCAAACATCAGTCCATTTTTACGACGAAATTAGTGGCTCAGCAAAGCAAAGCACGAGGTTACAAGGCGAGGCAATCGTAGTTTTAGCTTATATAGGCTTGATCTTGAAGTGCAGCGAGATCAACGAGAAGATTAGGCACTTTTCCACATCATCACAAAACCATCAGCTTGAGTAAGAAAGGCGGACAGGTAGTGGGAGACGAACCTTCAAATCCTGGACCAAATAATAAAACACACGTAACCCCTCGGGGTCCTCGCTGTCCTGGATGTCGACGAGGGAGCCGATTTTCGCTGTCTGTTACAATCATCGAGCACGTCAGCTTCCAGAAGAATGAAGGAGATGGGAGAAGGAAATACACACCTCGAACGCAATATGGTCGTTCCCAACGCGGATCTCCAACTCCTGCTTACCCACGATGTTCTTCTTCGGCCAGTTCGTATCGTCTTCCCTGTTATCCACGAGTTATGAGTTAGTCATCGCTCACACTCACGAGTCAATGAGCGGCCACATTAGAGGGGAGGGAAGATGAGCGGATACAATAGAGGGGAGGGAGGAAGAGGGAGAGAGAGAAGAGAGGTAGGGAGGGAGGCAGGGAGGGAGGGAGGGAGAGGGAGGGGAGGTAGGGAAGGAGGCTAGAAAAGAAAACGCACTTGGTGATCTCGCTGGACTCGACGATCCGCTTGAGCTCTTTTACTACTAGGGGGCCCACCCACACTATATGGTGTGATTTAGTTTAGTTTACTTTAGTTTATGGGGGGTGGCATGGAGGAGGATGGAGGAGGAGGATGGAGGATGGAGAGGAGGAGGAGAAGAGAACGCACTTTCTTTGCGGATGAGAGAGTCGTTCCGATAGTTCGAGTTGTTCGCGTACCGCAGACGTCCGTGCGAGTACTCGAACTCGAGGAACTCGTGTCCGTGTTTTCCAGAATGGCCTGTGCTGTGTTATTGTCAGCAAAATCCTCACAAGTGCTATGGAAGGTAGAGAAAGAGGGAAAAAGCAACTCACTAGTACCTAGGGAAGGGCGGCGTGAGCAGAGACTGCACACGCCGAGGCAAGGCCTTCATACCTCAAGTAAAACGGGTCGTTGTCGTACGAGGACATCCTTGATCTGAAAAAGTGAGGTTTGGTGAGAGAGGATGAGGATGGCGTGGCGGTTGGGGGCAAGGGCGTTTGAGAGCGGTTGAGTGTCGTCGGGAGATGCCGGGCCAATCAGCGTTTGGCACAATTAATGTGCGGCAAGAGCAAAGTCGCTTGAACTGCTACCACAACGATGTTTGCGCAGAGTCGACGTGCGGTGACTTCTGTGACGAGATGGGCGCGCTGGCAGAGTACTAGTGGCGTCGCAGAGTGCGTGACATAAAAATACTTATCAATTGACGTAGCTAACACAGAGCAGAAGCAGCACAGCAGCCTCTCGCGTGACGATGACACCCAAGGGACCCGCCATCGACGGCGTCCCAGAGCCCTCACTCGCATCCCAAATCGTCCACGGACGGGCCGTCCTCGAACCGTACTACCACCCCCGCACCCACAACATCCCCGCCGCCATCATCCACCTACGCTCCCACTACCCGCAACTGCTCTCCCTCTTCACCCTCTTCCTCAAACACTCCGCCTCAGCACTCGCAATCCCCATCTCCCGCCCCACCACGCTCCCCACCCAACGCACTCTCTGGACCGTCCCGCGCAGCCCCTTCGTGCACAAGAAAAGCCAGGAGAACTTTGATCGGAAGACGCACAAGCGGGCTGTCAAAGCGTGGGATGCGGACCCGGAGGTTATTGAGCGGTGGGTGAGGTATTTGCAGGCGCATCCTGTGGCGGGGGTGGGTATGAGGGTTGTTAGGTGGGAGAGGGCGCCGGTGGGTGTGGGGAGGCAGATTGCGGAGACTGTGCAAATGCAGCTGGGGGGTCCCGGGGCGCAGACGACGAAGGAGCAGGTGAGGAGGTTGGGCAGGAAGATTGTTGAGCAGGAGATGAAGGCGGCGGCGGAGGGGGAGACGAAGGGGGAGACGTTGTTGGTCAAGGCGCAAAAGCAGTCGTAGAGGCTACGACTCGCATAACTATATTACCATCAACACCACCATAATAGTCGGTATCGTGAATGGGATGCGTTTTCTCCCTACTACCGCGCAGTCCACCGAAAGATGCTCGAGAGAGCGTGAGTTACCATCTTTGTCTCCACGCAGGCTGAATTGCTCTTCTGTCAGGTATGTACGGAAAGCTTGCTGTGACTCGCTGCACCATTGCATCGCCTGTAAAGTTCAAACACCAGCTCCTGTTGATCTCTTTCACTCTCACCTGAGGACAATCAAAAGCTGTCTCCGTCAAGCCTTCTTTCCGTGACAATCTCGGAAACAAGCTCCAACAGTTTTCGGCGCACAGTACATCTCTATCTGTCATGACCTCCTCAGTCCTGTGAGCGATCACGATCCTCGCGTCCCTTGCCAGAGCTCATCAACGTTGATAGATTGGCGTTCTGCGTCTCGTAGACCAGTGAAAGGGCAACTTCCTGTGCTCCTCCTATACGTCAACAGCTCCGGACGGGCTTTTTGGGTGCGATTAACGTCACCAACGCGTTTATGACCAATATGAGAGCTGCAAAGTCTGGGAGGATCGTGTCCATAGTGTGGATGACTCGTAATCCCGTAAGCTTCATATCAACATGTTGAGTTATACTTTCTGACTGACGTTTGAGTTTACTGTATAGGCACTTGGTTCGTTGATTTTTGAATGTTGTGGGACATTCACGATCAGCACCATAACTGCCAGCCGCGTAAGTCACTCTCTACCTTCAAAAAACTGAATGACTCCTGGCGAACCTAACAACCCGACACTGGCTTCAATACAACAACAGTAAGCACACTGACTCGGAGCACCAGTTCAATAGTATGGACCTCGTTGATGCTGGCGTCCCGTGGAAACCGACTCACCTAAGGTGTCTCCGTCGCTCGTCGATCAAGCCTTCTGCTTTCCGTGGCAAACTCGGAAACGAACTCCAACAGTTTTCAAAGTACATCTCTACTTATCATGACCTCCTGTGAGCAATCACGATCCTCGCATCGCGCCAGGGCTCATTAACATTGATCAGCTCGGCGTTTCTGCGTCTCGTACAGTATTCCAGTGAAAGGATGGCTTCCTGCGCTCCTCCCATACGTCAACAGCTCCGGACGAACTTTTTGGGTGCGATTAACGTCGCCAACGCGTTCCTGCCGTATATGAGAGCTGCAAAATCCCGGAGAATCGTGTTCATGGTGTGGATCACACGTACTGTAACCCCGTAAGCTTCATATCAACATGTTAAGTTATACTTTCTTACTGGCGTTTGAGCTTAGACACTTGGTTCGTTCACCAATACACCCAACTTTGAATATCAATGATGTGGGACAATTACACATCTACACCACCATCAACATCATAACAATCGAGTCTCATGAATGGATGTCGATGCGTCTTCTCGTCTACTGCCGTTCACCCAAGAACCGCTCTACAAACGTGAGTTACTATCTCTCTCTCCACAAAGACTGAATTGCTCTCCACTCAGGTATGTACAGGAAAAGTTGCTGTGACTCAGTTGCCGTGCACACGCCGACACTGACTGCAGCATTGCATTGCCTGCAAACACCAGCTCCTGTTGGTGCTGGCGCTCCGTGGAAACTGACTCACCCAAGACCAACTATGTAGAAGATGTCTCCTCCGTCGTCGCTCATCAAGCTCAAGCCTTCTGCTTTCCGTGGCAATCTCGGCTATACATCCCCTCTAACAGACTTCAGAATACGCCTCCTGTGTGTGAGCAATCACGATCCTCGCGTCGCGCGCCAAACATCAATCAGGCAATCGCTCATTCGTTCCTATCCATTCCCACCCAGGTCAGATGGTCAAGCTTCATAGCCTTTTCGGGAAAGAACTCAACCAGTGCTCCCGGGCCTATATAAAGCGGGTGGTTCAAGATCGTAGAGATGTGCACTCCCTGCTTGCATAACCCCTCTTCATATCAACTATGGCCGACGCGTCCTCTCCGAGTCAGCGCCAACCTCTGGTGTGGTTCATTACAGGTACGCCCCGTCATAGCTCAATTAATGCAGAACATTCACGGTACCATTCATACACACACAGGTGCCTCAGCCGGCTTCGGCAACATCCTCACACGGACGATCCTCGCCCGGGGCGACCGCGTCATCGCCTCCGCCCGCTCTCTAGACAAGCTCAAGGCAAAACTGCAGGACTCTGCGCCTGCTCCTTTCGCAGCTCTAGACGTTGATACGAATACGGATTACTTGAGGACGTTGCAGTTGGACGTCACGGATAGCGAGGAGGATATCAAGGCGAAGGCGAAGGAGGCGGTGGATGTTTGGGGGAGGGTTGATGTGCTGGTTAATAATGCGGGTGTTGGTGCTCCGGGCATTGCTGAGGAAGTCGGGTGAGTGCATAACTACGGAGTTCTTTGCATCCTTGTGTGTGTTCTGACTCTCTGAACTGGCACTCGAACTGGCTGTATACGCTAGAGCGACAGGTTTCCTGCAGCAGTTCCGGACGAACTTCTTTGGTGCCATTAACGTCACCAATGCGTTCTTACCGTATATGAGGGCTGCGAAATCCGGGACAATCGTGTTCATGGGGAGTAGACATGCGTGGATGACTCGTAACCCTGTACGCTCTATGTTCATTCGTGAGGTCGTCCCTGCTAACAGTGAAGTTTATAGACACTTGGTTCGTACATCCATATACACAACTTACCGTTCGTGGGACTGACATATATACTTACTTACACTAGGCCCATACAACTCGTCGAAAGCAGCACTTCACGGTAAATCCCTTTTCCTCCGCTTCCCGATTTCCTCGTCCGGCACTTACCACTATCCATTCGTCCCACAGCATACGCAGAAACCCTCCACAACGAAATCAAACAATTCAACATCACAGTCCTAATCGCCCAACCCGGCGCCCACCGCACAGACGTAATAACCACCTCCCTCTCCAACATCCTCCCCCCAATCCACGGCTCCATCGCGGACTACACACCCCTCCGCGAGGCCATCTCGGCTCGCTACGGAAAGCAAAACGGCAAACAACCCGGAGACCCGGTGAAGGCGATGAGTGCGGTGGTAGATGTAGTAAGAGGGGAAGGCGTGGCAGCGGAGAGGGTGAGGAAGAGGGGAGGGGCGAGGCCGTTGTGGCTTGTACTGGGGACTGATGCGGAGGCGGATTTGAGGGAGTTTTGTAGGAATAGGATGGAGAATTTAGAGGAGTGGGTGGATGTTACTAGGGGGTGTGCGGCGGATGATGGGGAGAGTGTACTCGTGTAGTGGGGGTACGAGCGGTGCGTGTAGCGAGTCACGAATGTGCGCCGTATATAATTACCCTGATTCCCGTATCTTGAGAATGACCTGAAATGGCTGAAATGGACCCTGCAGACTCATTTTTGGCGGAGTTTGAATCTCGCGCGGTTGTGTACGTCGACGTTACTGTACTCCTTGCACCGCTGACGATAATCTACGAATGTGTATCGTCAGGATCGAACGAGATAGCTTATCTGTTGCAGGTGAGCTGTTTACTAATTCTGGAGTCTACAGAACGAGACAAGATGGCTAACTGAGAACTGTCAGTGCCTTGCGAAATCGTGTCTTGTTCTCATTTCCTCGTAGGGTCGGCAATGTCATGAAACGTAGTCTGCCCTTGTGCGCAATCGCCCACGATCATGATCAGCATAGGAACGCCGACAGCCTTAGAGCATCTATCTCGTTAGACAGGCAGTTTGTACTTTGACATTCATGCGAGACAGCCAGGGCGTGTTGCTATAGTATTCGGTGAGCTGGCAGTCGCGATCTATCAGCCTTCTTCTTTGACTAATTACAACTTGTTCAAGCGTGAGAGCACCATCTTCTCTATGCTATGCAAGAACATACACGACTTTATAACCGCACCTGATGGATCTACGCGTGATGATGCTATATACTCCGGTCGTATTGCTCGCGTGCCGTTTCCCACTGGCACTACTAGCAGTACTCGTCACAACATCTGCGACCGAGGCTCTGGCTATCTTGCTTTAGACGGACTACTCGCACCCAGGCAGCCCTGCGGTATACCATCAATATCAATGTCATCCGTCGAAGACCTACAAGTGGAGTACGTTTCTCTGTCCCATTCGTCTGCCTTACCGCTTATTAGACTGGCTAGCCAGTACATCGAAGTCGCTTTCTTTGGAAAGCATCCGCCAGCTGTGTGTATTTCTCACATGGCACCTCATCGACGCTCTTTCAGCTTTATATTTTCAAGAGAGTATAATCACCCTCTCCCAAGAAGTCAAGGTCCTATGGAGCAGGAAGTGGACTGTGACGACTTAGTTGTATTCGCTACACCGCTCTCGCATTCGTTATTTTCTCTTTTACCCCTTCGAACACAGTACGTCCCTTTCATATCATTGCTGCCAGAATCCAACGTTTGACTCTGTGACCTACATGAAGAAGTAAGCTCGCATCAACTGACGAGTTAACGTCCGACGCTTATTGATTGAGCTGCGAATGCTTTGTAGCTGTGCAGCTGACCAGCACTGCCTTGAAGCGTTGCAGTCGATACAACTCCTTTGCTTCGCCGGTGAGCACTTCACCAGCCTTATCCTTTACGTTTTCATAGATGACATATCGATGGACTAGTGTTTGCGGCGTTACGGGTCTATGCGCTGCTAGACACCAAGATGGCTGTTGCCGTGGCTGTCTTCATCTTAAGCGTTGTGCCATTGTCATAAATCTGGTGAGCACTTTCCAGCCGCAAATCCCGTGGGCTCTAAACAACTGGATGTTCAAGTACGGGTTTCAAGTTGTGAATAGCTTTGTGACAGTCGATGCTGGAGCTTGCGTATCATATTTCCCTCTCCCTTTCAATGTTGTTTTCAAGTGAGTGAGGAATGTCGCATACTTACTAGTAAGTCCACGGGATCACCGAACCTACATCCAAAGAGTCACGAAGTCACGTCTTCACTTGCACAGTAACTCTAGCTGCACGGATTTCTGTCATCTGCGCGGATGTAGTCATCACTGCGGTCACTTGGTCCAAAACAGCTCGCTTGTACAGGGATGCGCGAAGATTGCATCTCAAGGCTGCGCTGGCTTCAATGATGCTACACGGTGGTGCGACACAACTCTTTAATTGGGGCAATAGTCTCGACTGAAATTTCGTCCGCAGGAACATTCTATTTCATGTCTGTGCCTATTTTATAGAAAACGTAGTGTCCTCGACTCGAAACCAAAGTCATCATCCACTACCTTAAAGCCTTCTGCTCTTCAACGTTTTGCAAGCCATCGAGCAGCGGAATGTAAGTGGTCATATTAGCACGTTGGACAATGTCTCACCCGTCTTCAGCCAATTCTGTTTCTTCTCGGCGTCTCAACATCCCTGCAACAAATGTCAGTACGGTCCTACTTTCTTCGTTTCGCACTTACCGATCTCATCTGCAGTATGACGCCTGTTGTTGTCTGTCGCTTGATTCTTGATCTACTGCAGGTCAACGCAGAGACGAGCGATCGTTTCACCATATCTGGCAACCGTTCGACCAAGACGCGGTTTGTAGGTAATATAAGTAGGGCGATCATTGCTGACCGGCGGGTTCGAGTTCGAAGACGGAGAAGTGGTGGAGACACGGACATTTGCAATCAAATAATTTAGCATTCACGCTAGTCTTGAATGCCCGGGAGAGACTAGCATGGAATTATCTCACCCTTGAAATGGGAGAGGATTACTATGTGAGTTGTTCGTTAAATTTACCCTATGATCGTGCATAAAACTTGCGCTAAGATCAAATCTCAATACCCATACTGAATCCTTGCTCCTCTGCACACAGGGCCACAGGACTTGTAGTGTTAAGCCAGAGTCTGATCGTCGACTGGTACTATGAAATACGAGAGAGGCAAGAATGGCAACCTTGTTGATTCGGTGCAATAGAACTACCTCAGATAACATGCGGAGACACCCACACCTGAAGCTGAGTATAAACTCTATGATATTAATAAGGAAGAATGTACTAGTGCTCGCGCGATAGTGCGGTTGGAGACTTCCCACTTGCTGGTCACTGGCAAGGAGCCGAGTTGTCGTCACCGTAAGATCTTGAAACTCGGAGATTGCCTGGAAGCTAAACTCAATCAAAGCCAAGAGATCCCGAGCTCGGAGCGCTCCGTCGGATCTATAACAAGATAAGATAAAGCTCTATCTACTATCACGGACTCGGACGAACACTGCGTGAGTGATCTAAGAAAAGTAAGATAAATCTTGGTTGTTATTGTTATACTGAGAGAAACAGCGACATCACTAACACAGTTATCCCAGCAAGCTATATGATTATTTGAGGCGAAACATCATGACTAGGAAAGTTACCTGTAGGCTGTAGCTTACTGCCAGGCGACAGCAAGTCCCACCGCCCAGGTAGCCTTCGAGATACGCTTCACTTCTACAAGATACAAATTCTCAAACACCATACATCCCTGTCCCAGCTGCCACTTCGGTTCAGACGATATATAATTACGTGTATCCTAGTATTCATAGTCAGATACTAGGAAGACGTAGTGTTAATCAAAATAATAACCTCGATGAAGTCTTCCATCATTTCCGCGACCTGCTTTGCAATCCTACTGCGGCTTTGCCTACCCTTCTTGCGCTTTGCGTTCATTTGCTTCTTGAGAGTGGGATAGCCAGGCCACTGATGTATGAGGAGAAGGAAAGAATCAATAAAGTGTACGACCCTAGTATAATGTCCTACTATGCTTACTTGAACTATATAGGAGACCTTGTCGCCGACTGCTTCCATAACCTCGATATCTGGATTAACGAGGTCGGAGAAATTGTCATGAAGGGCGTCATACAAGCGGATGCCTTGCGCATTCCCAACATAAAATTCTACCGCTGGAATACGTGCAAACTTGTTTCGCGGCCTAAAGGGTTGAGCACTCGTCTGGTCCACTCTGATCAAGTTTGGGACGAGTGTCTGATAAAGAACCAGTGTTTAGTGGCCTGCTATCTTTGAGTTCTTATAACGAGTTGAGTACCTGCTGAGTGGTTCTTGCTAGCTCGGTTTCAGGCTGCATGTCGGAAACGTTCAAGGACTCGTATCCTGTTCCCGAGGGATACGAGGGACACGGCGGAAGCGCTGTATGCCAGAGTTGAGGTATGTCGCTGGTCCAAGGAAATAACGAGTCGTTCATGACCTTGAGTGGTAAGCTGATGAGTATAGGAAGGGGTGAGGATGATGCCCGTAGACCTAGAGGCTTTAGAGGAGATGGTCATAGTGCTCAATATTTAAGAGAGAGCTGCAATGTAGCTTGATTTGTATTCATCATCATAGCGCGCAGAAAGACCGGCTGCTCGTGCCTGCCAGTGTTGTACGTGGGATGACTGGTTTAGTTCAGTTCCGGTCAAAACGCCGGTTAAAGTTGCTCAGTTATTGGTTAACGGCGAAATGACTGAACCGCGACCTTGATAGCCGCCCTTAAAAATATGCCCAAAGATCAGCGCACTCAGGAATCCCCATGCCTCCCGAGCCGATCCTGCACCAAACACTTTGAAAGCTTGGTGAGGAATGAGAGGCGCCAGAGCGGTCATCAGTTCAGTTAACGAAACGGTCACATAACCGTAGTTGTGTAACTAGTTGTGACTTAGTAACTGAACTGCTCGGGAGAACAACACTAGTACTGGTGCCTGCCCATCATCCCATCATCGGTGGTAGTGAAGCTCCGTCCTTCTGTTCGACAGGCCTTCCTGAAAAGGAAACATTCAAACCCAGACGACTTGTAGTCGTGCATTATACAACTGCACTGCTTCAAGCTTCAAATTCCATGAAAGTGGATCTTACCCTAAATGAGGATGCATTAATATAGCATCTTCGCTCTAGAGCAAGCTTACTACTTGACGATACACGCCTACGAAAGCCCTACTTAATTCTGCTTTGTCGGCAACCGAGTCCAGCAAACAAGTCGTTTTACGGTCACTTCCAATACCTCTGGAAGCAATCATAGACTAATGGGGTGACATGAGCCAGGAGCAAGACCTGACATCACCGCAGTGGGTGGCCCTCTGAGTCAGTAAATGTCGGAACGCCTCTGAAGCCGGCGCGTAATATGGCTGTAAGGAGGATTCCAACAACCAATCAGATTGCTAAACCTCCGTAAGAGCCTGCAGCAGTAAGGTAGAATATTTCGTGTCATAATGCAGCTTCAGATGCTTCCTTTTGAGTAGCTTACTAGTACGGGGTTAAATTCAGACAGGAACTCGCCAAGTAGTAGGTCGCACATGAACTGACCGCCTGGCATGGTAGGCGATGATCCTTAGACCTGCGCATAGTACTTAGTAATACACCACCATCCCTCGGGCCTGCATAGGTCAGCAACTACATGATAATTGAACAGTAGTAGTGGACAGTATCCGAGTCAGATGGCCTGAGTACCTTCGACTTCTGAGTCGTCGTAGCTGGCACTGTCGACTTGAACAGCACAGAAACATATATAAAAACACGTACGTGAACCCATGCCAAGAAATTAAATTACTGGTAAATACTTATTACTTGTGTAATACCCTACATCCATAACTTCATATCTAACCGTGAAGTAGCACGCGAATTGCCTTGATGTTTCGTGGTGACCCTTTCGAGAGATGCAAGAGCTGTGTCTTTTAGATACGTAACTATGTATCCATTCAGGATCATATACATAATATCTCTCCGAGCCTGAGAATTGAATGGCGATGTGAGAGACCCGGCATGGGGAGAGGGAGGTCGGCTTTGCAGCGAGCGTGAACCAGAATCCGATTCCGGGAACTCAGCGTACCAACAGAAGCGGCGAAATTGTGATGTTCTGTGCGCGCTGAGATTAGAAGTGAGCAACTTGATTTTTGTAGTTTTTCCACCTAACTTCCGATTGATGGTCAAGAGAGATGGAGGCGGGGATAATGGGCAAGGAAAACAGAGCAGTGCCAGAGTAGGACGGCTTTTTTCGCGCGCATGACCTTACGTTTTCGATGGTGTGGGTGGGCAGTAATCTTTCAGGCCAAGCTAATGACCTCAGCAAGAGTCGTGATTCATGAAACGAGAGACGCTACAATAAACCAGGTATGAATAACAAAGAGGAATAAAGCCTTTTCGATGGATCGTGTGACTACCAATGCAACATCCAATAACCTACACACAGAAGTACTCAGTATCCACGCTCTCTATCGACGAGGTTCAACAGTGGTTTCCCTTCCTTGTAGCACAGAATGTTCGCAATCAAGATATCAACCACATGGTCATAATAGTCCTTCGCAAATCCAGATAGATGGGGCGTGAGGATGACGTTCTTCCGTCCGTATAGCGTGTGTCCGTTGGGGAGAGGTTCGGGATCAGTCACGTCAAGCGAGGCGCCAGCTATGCGTCCTTCGTCCAGTGCCGTAACGAGAGCCTCGGTGTCGATGGCGGTACCTCTACCGACGTTGACGATGACTGTGTTGGGCTTGAGATGCGATATGGTTTGAGCATTAAGAATTTGATACGTGGCCGGAGTAGACGGGAGAGACATAAGAATGACGTCGGACTGGGAGAGGAAGTTGGACAAAGATGACGGATTGGTTGTGGAGTACCATGCGGATGGAATACTGGGAGGATGGCGGGCAGGATATCAGGATATCACAGAAGACTATTCGATAGCTGTACTGACCTGCCGTCAGGATCACCGAACCCTGGAATAATATATCCGTCCTGCGGCTTCTTCTCGCCCGAAGAGGTCGCAACAATGACATTTGCGCCAAACGCCTTCGCCAGCCGGGCACTCTCCCGGCCAATCTGTGAAATTGACGTCAATTTAGACGACCAGGTGCCTTGGCGTGGAACTCGGGAAACAATTTGAATACACCTACGTGTCCGTATCCGAGGAACCCAACCGTTTGTGTTGATAACTCGCGATGTCCAAAGTTTTCGCCCAAAAGTTCAATACGCCCACCCCAGCGCTTCTCGACCTGCAGCGAGAATCAGATGAGAGTGACTGCGATCGCACGTCGAGGAACACTGACATAAGAGGTCACAACCTGTTCCTGCAAATGATGGAATAGCATCAAAACAGTCGCTATAAAATGCTACACTCATTTTTGTTACTTTTCGAGTACAGTTACGCACAACAAATGACACTTGCCTGCGGAATCGCCGTAGTATGTACTCCACACGCAGATAAAATAGGAATCCGCTTCGACTCCGGGTCCTTCACAAGCGGACTGGCCAGAATCACCTCGCTGCCCGCACTCGTGAGCTGTATGAACTTCGTCCTGGGGATATGGCTTGCACTAGGGATCTTATTCACTGGATAGCCATGAATCACATCCGCCTCAGCGTATAGCTCGTCAGAGACAGGTGTGTCGTTGCTCTCGATATGTGTGATGTTGGAGAAATGTGCTGAAAGCCGCTCGCGAGATTTTGCACTCAGCGGCACGCCGATGACGAGGAGGTTGGTCAGCTGACGGTCTGAAGACATAATCCTGTGTAGTAGTGAAATGATTTTAGAATATGTAGTCGTCGACAAGAACTGACGTGACTGACCGTGAAGGTGCTGATGGGAGAGAGGACTGAACATATCAGTGTACGATGCGCAGGTTATATATGCAGCACGGTCGGCATCGTTATCAAGATAATCAAATACGCCATCGGGATAACATTAGTTTCAATATAAAACAGAAGCGTACCGACATCCATTCGGCGAAGTGAAGAAGTATGTTGTCATGTAGTAATTGTGAAGAAAGAAAGAAGCTGATGCGCTGAGAACAGCGCGAGGGCTCACTCGGGATTCACAGGCTCAGTGGCGCTGGTTGTAATCACTGAGGATGTGATTTCTTTTGCGGTGAGCGCGATATTGTCCAGTGTACGATGCCATTGTTCAATAGCTATCACGAAAGCCTCGTTGCCTCGCAATATACGGGAATATAATAACGGTCAGCTGCAATATACAGGGTATGTAGTAGGATAAGTTACGATCGTGATATGTTCTGGTACTGCACAGACGCAGAGTCATATTCTTTCACAAAAAGCCGATTCTTCTCTTGTAGCATCCACCTATAACAGCAAAGCGTTAGTCAGACAGATATGGCTGTTTGATGACACTTACGCCATAAGCTCGTTTACGTAATCTCGAACTATGCCCACGCTCTCCGGATCCATCGTGGAAGTTGCCACCATCGCCGGCATACTCACTACGATGCCAAGGTCATTGTGAGACATTGATGGACGCAATGGAGTCAAAGACATACCGAGCATCCGCAACAGGTGTTCTGCGCCATACACGGCGCTCATATCCTTCTCCTGTCCGACGACGACTGTCTGCCCGGTCACGTATTGTCTGCGAATCTCTGCGAACTGTGGTCGCTCGAAGCGATATAGAAGGTTCGCGCCGAGGGCTCGATCAAAATAGGTTTGCAAGCCGGCGATGACTGTTGGTAGTACTATTTTCGGGTCTCGGAGACTATAAGCGCGCATAAGCGTTACATTGTTGAGCAAAGGATGGCAAACACAAGCAAGTACCACGTACGTTGTGTTGGGATCATTCAGGACATGTTGTTCGAACTCCTTCAGTATCTCTACAACGTTGGGTGATCTCGGTAGTGGAACGAGCTGCAAACACACAGGGTTGAATACGACGCCGGGACTGGGACTCGTTTGATGGACGCACCTGGTTGTTCTTCGTAACAGCCTCCCAATCATCCACTAGTAGAACTTTCAAAGTCTCTGGTACGTTTAATTTCATTTCTGGCTTTTTCGAAGAGTCATCCTGATGACCAGATTTATTACACAGCAAAGGCGTGCATTTGATAGAATGAACTCACCTCATCACGTCCTCGCTTGACCCCTCGACCATCTTTCCTTCCGGTCAAACCTCGCCCAATATCCTTCTTCCTGATATAACCACGTGAGTCGGGAAGAGTAGTTCGAGGAGATCTTCAGAACTGACCCAGCACCTTTGGCATGGGAGCCTGAAGCAGAGGCAGAAGATGACAGAGCCGCATTAGCGGCCGCGTTTGCTTGCTGGAGTGTCTTTTGGAGGTTGAGGTTGGACTCCGTGAACTTGAGTAATCGCGTTGGGTGAACCCATTCGTCCCATCTAAAACCAGACTCAATAACGGCTCATGCGAGAGAAAAGAGCACAGAACTCACGTTTGCTTCCACCCTTTATAATGAACGAAGAAATGGGGCCCCAATTCGCCATTCTTCGTGTTCGACTCGTCCCAGTGCTCCGACTTCAGAATCTTAGCCTCGTATACAAGTGGTCCATGGTAACACAGCACGCGTTCATTGATTGAAAACGAGGCGGGAGGCGTATTGGCCGTAAGGTTTGTGGCCATCAAGTCACAGGAGCGAAGTGCTCAGGTCTGTCTTCCACCAAACTGTTTGTAAAATCGTTGTTGTTATTGCTATAAGTTAAATAGTAGCAGCTTGCGGTAGAGTGAGACTACTTGCTTGTCCCGCTCTCGCTTTCAAACCTGTAACTGTTAGAGTTAGACACTGCGGCCAGTACGAGCTAAGTATAAGATTTCTTCACGTACTTTGGTTCTGCGCACGAGCCCAGGCTGTGAATATCTCTGTACAGTCCGCGCGGTGATTAAGAAAGGAAGTAGTTGAGAGTGATTCGTCGAGACTCGTCCGCGGCGAAGGACTGCTCGTAGTAAGTGCACTGCAGGTACTTCAAGTTAGCCGCCATAGAGTAATTATGGGACGGTGACTGCCACGTGAGATACGTCACGCTAGGTATCTATTGTGACTGTCACTCTTTAGTATGACCGATATTTGCTGACTCAGCGATGCCTTTCAAACTCAAATCATCTAGATCTGCTCCGCAACGCTCTCGCGCAGTGCCGTTTTGCCGGATCACTATTGCTATAAACTCCGCGCACTCTGAGTACTTCTAGGCGCTTCATCAACCTTTGTTCGAATGGCCATGGTAAACAGGACTGAACCTAATGAACTGCGGGTATCTCCACTGGTAAGAAGAACAGCTCGATGTTGCCGGTTGTTTTCACTACATTGTTACATCATTTAGGGATGGCTGTTTAATCAGTACTTATGCTGAGACGCGACTCGGATCCCACGATTGCCAGACGCGACTGCCGTGGTATTGGGACGCTCCTGCTGGTGGGTGTCCCGCGAGGTTCAGCCAATAGAAAACCGGCACTATATGAGTATGATGGCTCTCGAAAACGACACTTGTCTCGGGTTCTCAAAGACGGATCGAAGAGCAAACATGATTTGTGCGTACTATCATCTGAGTGTTCGCATCATAACTAAAGAGCATATCGGACAACATCCATATCAACACGGATTATTATTGCTATACGGGCCTCATAAGTATTATGAAATGCTGGGTGACAGAGTCACACAGTTCTGGAAGCGGAAGAACACGTGGCTGTCGTTCTTCCAAGACCGAGATAAGGTTGGTTTGTTAATTATATTCCAGTATCATCATTTCACCTATACGCCAGTCTTACAGTCCTACAATTTGACGGATGCATGGTGCACTCTTTTACCTTATGAGTCTGTCCTCTCTCTTGCCGAGGTGAGGGCTCCTATCATACGACGCTGATTGTTTATTGTCTTGTTAGTTTCGAGCTGATTTCATCGTCATACCTCCCTTATACATCCGATATCCACGGTCTCCTCCGGGCCTTTGTCTTCCCCCAAGATGCCGCAAGCCTGTCTTCAACAGGCCCATCTACGTACGTACCATTCGCTACGTCCAGTCACCGGAGTTCGCTCTCTGGACACACGAATAACGCAGGGTACCAACGTATAGATCGCGGAGTGCATCCGAGAGTGGGCTGCATCTCGTCTCTGCTGTCCGGCAAACGCCATTCGCGTGATTATCTTTTATTCCAACTCTCACGCCCCCATCAGGCTCTGTAAAATACGGGAAATGTATCACTATCGTTTCTCCCCTCCTCCCCCTCCTTTCGTTGGTCGGTTCCTCTCCGTTCGACTGTGGCGCACTGTGCGCGTTCCCTCTGCCCTTACGAACATTCAAGTGTATTGTTCTGCTTGTTACATGCAAGATATCCTACCCATCGCCACGCGGCCCGCATCTTGGATAAGATCTAGAGGACGCACAACGTATCTCGCACGATATCCTGCCCCGTGACGTCAACCTCAGAACCTTGAACCCCACACTGCACTGTACGTCGCTCTATCGTGAGCGCATTGCTCGCTTTGGCTACCGCACGCCGGAAGAACTCTTGGAAAAGACGAACGCTAGGGCGGCGGCAGCCTTGCAGGAAGGCTATTCGCAATGTTCATTATGTAGACAAGGTACGAGCGAAACATGCATATCATGGGCCTTTGGGTGCAGATCATAACATTATCAAACGTCAGCGTGGAAAGTATATCCTGGATATCTCGCGCGTCTTTTCACTGTAATACGAAGAACTCGGGCGGCCCTTTCGGTGGATGTAGGTTTGGATATCCTGGATATGCTACACTCAATATCCAGCCTCGCCTCTCAGATGCTCAAGCGAGGAAGGTGTCGAGGTGCAACATGCGTATGGATATCCTGGATATGGATGATGTTGGGATTCATCCACCTGCGACGAAGAATAGGTGAGGCTGCTTTGAGTCTACTCCAGCTAATGTTATAAAACCTCAGTCTCATCGCCATGGGCAGCAACTCACAGAACACAGAACACAGAATACTCGTCTTTGAGACATGCAGCCCCAAGAACAACCGCTCTTCTCGCCGCATTGCCTGTCTCATGGCAGTTCTCATCCTCTATCCGCCAGTACTCACTACCCACTCCCTCGTCCTGACGATTTGTCTCCTCCGTCCGTTTCTCTTAGGGTCACAAACTCGATACCAGTAGACTCCTGCCAGATACTAGACCAGGCCTACACCGACCTAACACCACCGACGGCAGCAGAGGGCGAAGCAGAAGGTTCTACTGCAGTATTCGATACTACAGGAACGAATGACGACTCGATGGTAATATTTCGTCACTCTTTGGCAGAGTACGATGGTCTGACTCGGACAATACTCTCAAGAATTGTGATACTGGCGACATACCAGACTCTGACGTCTTTCGCAACTGGAGCCACGCCTTTCATCAGAGGCAAAGCACCGGCACTGATCAGGTACACTAGCTCTATAACTCTCTCGGGCATGATGCTTATGGCTGACCCCACATTGTAGAACGTGATGGCCCAAGCGGCTGAATTTTCTGATCCAACACACTACATGGATTGTAACTTTTATACAGACGAGCCGGCTGATTTACTGGTAAGTGGCTTTGCCGGTGAGTCTAGAGTGTAGATCTGAACCATTTCAGCAGGAAAACGAACTTGTTACTGTGTTTGAATGCTCGCCCCTGACAGAGCACGAGGTCATTGAATTTTCTGAGTTTATCATCACGCCGGCGTCTCATCCTTCTTTCCAGGTTGACTTCGGCTGTTCGCAAAATGCCGCCAGCACGCTCGAAGACCCCGAATATTTTCTGAGTGAGTCTGACTTGGTAAGCAATCGGTTCTATCTTCCGGCATTAACGCCATCTCACGAGTGACGCAGCCGGCGATCAATGACCCTACAACATACTCTAATGAGGCCATAGCATCAAGACTGGAAGAACTTGGTCTTGTAAGGCGCTGTTCTACCTATACATGTCTATATCTGATTTATTGATAATTTCACAAAGACCGAAGGCTTTTCTGCAACAGTAATCGATCCTACTCGCGACATATATGAGGCAACTACTCCAGATTCGAATGACACAGTTATCGCGATGCCGCAACCACGCGCTATATCGTATACTCCAGAGTGGATGAAGTCCGCGACCGTGCGGCCGGTTACAATAGTGCCAATCAACCTTCAAGAGGTTCAACGCATCTACGAAGATGGGCCCGAGGAGGTGATCAATTTCGAATGCAAAGGCAAGCAAGGTATACATCTCGGGACTTGCAACTTGAAATTGGACGTCGAATGTATCAAACAATATATCGACGACCCAGTGACTCCAGTCATATTCGCAACGAGTCAGAAGATTTCTTACAGCTTTGTTGTACGTCTGCATATTTCCGCTAAGGCCATGACTCGGAGGACATGCACTGACTCATAGGTACATTTGTATACTAGTGGCCAGGGCACAAGGGTTTTAAGACACAGCGGAGCGTGCGCAAATATGCTCACTCCTACCTGTGTTTGGATCGTCTTCGCATTGCTCAACATGCTCTAGCGTTGATAGAGAAGGCTGTAAGTGATGTCTGTATTAGGATGTGTTAGTAGCCGTTCTCAAAGTTCTACCAGCATACTGCCGACCCAGGGGCACGCAATAGTGACAGGGTCATAAATTTCGATGACTTATATTTGTTGGAGATCTGGCGAGTTTCGGCAGCGACGTGGGTCCCTATCTTTGCAAAAGTTCAGCACCCTCAGCTGTGATTCAATTCTGCGGTACGCATCTTCACTAATCGTTGACATAACAGCCGTTGAACGTGCACTCATAGCGAAACGCTTTTGTGGCTTCCTGAGAAATGTACTTGTATTCGCTGTTCTGTGGTTTATTCGCCTGTCGTCCAAGTGCTATCTTTCTCCTTCTGCCTCTCTACCCCTCTTCCGCTCCGCTCCGTTATACTCTTCTGTTTCCTGATACATGTTGTACGCCGCACAATTGGCAGTATTGTGACGGTTGGGAGGGCTTGTCGCTGCTGCTGCTACATTTCTTCTCCCGTAATTTGGCCAAGATCCACGACACTCATGTTCTACGACTAAGTACTGGTAGTATTTCTCTTGTTTGCTTGCCAGACTATTGTATTGATCTGGGCGGTGTAACAAACACACTCACATTGAATGAAGATGTATTTCTCGCGCGACTGTGTGCGCCCTAATAGCAATATCACATGTCAGTGGGCCATTCTTTTGATCCGCGCTCACACAGTCCGCGCTGCTTCAGCTTCGGCGTCGGGGCTTACTATGCTTTCTGGGGTGTTCAGAACAAGATGCTCGCCACCACGGGCAAATGCCGATCAGTGGCTTTCAGAAAGGCGCATAATAACAATAGATTGAGTCAAATAATCGCACAGTTAGAAGCGGTTTTATCCCTGCAGTAAAAAGTTAACTTCATTGTTCTTTCTTGTCATTATTCTCCGGGCTGAGCGGAAGGCTATGTGACCATCGAAAAACCATCGAAAAGTGATAATGTTCGCTGCGAACAAAGGTATACAATCGGCTGGGTAGCGATCGGGAGCGATCTGGCGTAACCAATTTTGGTGTGTAGCGAGGGCGTTTCCTTTGTGCTCACTGAAAGGGATCACTTTTCGACGGTTTTTCGCTCACTTTTCGACGGTTCTTCGTGCGGAACAAAGGTTATATGTTTCCTCACACATGAATGTTCTGTGATCTTTCCGAATATCTAATTAAAAGGCGCTTTATCTGCGACACGTTAGGTGTGTGTATCGATTCCTTTCTCGCGGATTTCGGGCGCGCTCTGATCAGCTTTTGCCCGCGGTGACACTTGCCATGTATGGGAGCTGTCGGGACGCCGGTCGATTGCGCGCTCTGGCGAAAGTCCGAGGCTGCGATAGCAGATATGTAACCGCGATGACTCCTGTGGAATTAACTTGCCAAAATCCGAACTCACGCACATCTTTCTTATCAGAATGACCAGGGTACTGAGTGTGACTTGCTCACCGACCACCATCTCGTCGGTCGCCCTCGTCTTTCGATAGGTTTCCTCATTTTCCGTCAACGTCATGACCACCTCTACCCAAATTGCTGGAGACTCGGTAGACGAACAAACACCTCTTCTAGCAGATAGCGAAGTCCAGCAGAAGCATGACGCTGTCTACAGTCGCTTTACGAAGGCACAAAAGCGAACGATACTCGCGCTCATTGCCCTCGCAGGTCTTTCGCCCCGTAAGTAATCCTCCCGCCGTACCGAATCTATCAACCCTAATATGAGGTCGCTGGCAGTATTTATTTCGGGATCCTTCATACCATCTATCCCACAAATAGCGAAAGACTTGAAGACAACAGGTGCTGTGGTAAAGTAAGTGCATGTTGTTCATGTGACTGTTTGGAGTGGCTCACTGATGATGGTTTCGAACTCTCCGTCTCAGCATCGCCGTGAGCCTGTCGATTATTACGAACGCCCTCGGAAGCCTGCTGTGGGCCTCGTATTCAAGCTACTGTGCGCTATATAACTCACTTTCTATATCATATGTCTCACTCGTGTTGCACAGATGGTCGGAAGCCAATTTATCTGCTGACACTCGCCGTGCAGTGCATCGGCTCTGTAGGCGTCGCATCTGCTTGGAACGTTCCGACACTCTTGGCATGGCGTATTGTTCAAGCGTTTGGATCATCAAGTGGACTCTCCGTAGGTATGGGTGTAATAGGTGATATCTACAAAATCGAAGAACGAGGGACAGCGTCTGGTGTCTTCTTCGCTGTACGTCGTGCTCGCGAATCGGCCTCTCGTCCTGCCACTAACGAAATTGTCAGGCCGTTTTGCTTGGACCGGCTCTCGCTCCTTTGGTAGGAGGGATTACAGCCCACTATTACTCATGGCGTATCATGCAGCTCGGCTTAGCCCTGTTCGCATTTACTTGCCTCATTCTAACTGTGTTCCTGCAACCAGAAACTAGTCAACCAGGTGCTCGTGGGATTGATAAAGCGAGGGCGAAAGGTGAAAGCGACCGTCTCGTCTTCTTGAACCCCTTGAGGAGCTTGTGGCTATTGAGAAGTCCAAACATCGCTTTGCCAGTGAGTCCATCGCGCATTCATTCATGAACGCAAGATTAACCAGCTACTGTAAGGCCTTGGAAGGCGCGTTCGTTCTTATCTCGGATTACAGTACGTAATTTCTAGTTTAATAACGAAACACCGGGGCTAACACTTCGTAGCCCTTATTGTCCCTATTGCTTACACTATTGTACGTGAAAGCCCAGCTAATAGTTACGTTGAATCTCACGCTCAATGATATAGGGTCAAAAATACGACATTACCAACGAAGCAATAGTCGGAGCTCTGTGCATCCCTCTCGGACTCGGTAACTGCAGTAAGTCCCTCTATCGTGCACTATACGTTCACGTCCTGATTACCACTTCGAAACTCAGTTGGTGCTCCTCTCTCTGGAATGCTCTCAGATCGCATCCTCATCGCTGCACGCAAGAAGCGCGGGGGCGGATGGGTGCCCGAAGATCGCCTTCGAGCAAGCCTTATTGGCGCAGCCCTCTTCGTTCCACTCTCTGTCCTCTTCGAGGGCATCATCCTGCATTTCGTAGATGGGACTGTGGGGCTTGTGTTGATCGGCTTCTGTTTCTTCTTCAACGGTCTCGGAGTAAGTATACTCAGCCCCATTTGCAAAATCACCTGTTGACATCCGTGAATCTAGGTTGATTTTGTCCTGAGCCCACTCTCGGCGTACAATGTCGACATCTTGCACGATAGAAGTGCTGAAGTCATCGCAGCTTCAATGTAAGTTAAAAATACTGGGATAAAGAGTACATGCTGATCAATCATGAATACCAGGGCGTTCCGTAGCATGCTCCTCTCGGGATCCGTTATATTAATCCTCCCCGCGATCAACAAGTTCGGCGTGCTTGCCACGAACTCCGCTGTCGCGATATTATGCTGGATCGGATTCACGTACGTCTCAACACCAATACCTTCTCCTATGGAATCTGAAATCGGGTTCCGTTAGCTTCACGCTGTCGACAATCAAGTATGGACACAGAATGCGGGCATGGGTTGATCTTGGGTTTAGTACGGCTGAAAACAACTAGAATCCGACGGCTTCACGTACCGAGGCTGGTAGTAGTCAAGTGGTGAGTGTTCAATAACGCCAGCTACTATTACTCTGCGTCTGATGACTCTCTCAGGTGTATCGTACACTTGATAGAGGACAAAATTGAAATGTGGTTTTCTCACTGTTCGACTGCCGAACCGTACAATCTCGACATGACCCCATTCACTCGCCGAGAGAACACCGAGGCTCAATGCCGGGACGCTCACACTGACGCCCTTTCAGTTGCAATCACTTGCCTCAGTCCTCCAATCCCCGAGGACGCACCCACGTTTATTGACATTTGCGTGCCAGCCGCATCCTATCGGAACACTGGGACGTGATTGAGGGCTTCTTTTCCGACAAATATACCTTCGGTGAGCGTTCTTCACGCCAGCTCTATATACCTTGGTTCTCGACCGTCATGAGCACCCAAAACCCCCTCCTCGACTCGGAGGAGGTGAGCCTTGTGAATGAGCAGACTCCTCTGCTTGGGGATGGTGACTTGCAAAAGAAGCATGACGCTGTTTATAATAGGTTTACCAAGGCGCAAAAGAGGACGATTCTAGCCCTTATTTGTCTTGCAGCTGTAACACCTTGTGAGTGCAGAATAGACACTTCCTGCGAGCGGAGAGATATTGACCAATAATGCCCTCTCTACATTTAGTGTTTATTTCGGGCTCGTTTATTCCTGCTATACCGCAGATAGCCAGAGATCTGAATACTACTGCCGCAGTAGTGAAGTAAGGCTTTGTCATAGTGGTGTTATTCACCGTCGCTGATCTTGATTTCCATCAACAGCGTAGCAGTCAGCCTCTCTGTTTTATCGAATGCTTTTGGTAGTCTCCTGTGGTCTTCTTACTCAAGCTACTGTAAGTCGCTCATGCATACCTCTCGGTAAACCACATCCTGATACTGTCTACCAGATGGGCGAAGACCGATATACTTGCTCTCACTATCGATCCAGTGCCTAGGCTCGTTCGGCGTTGCCTCTGCGGGAAGCGTCCCTGCACTCTTGATATGGCGCGTGATTCAGGCATTCGGTTGCTCCAGTGGAATGTCTGTGGGTATGGGCGTGATTGGAGATATCTTCAAAGTCGAAGAGCGAGGAACCGCATCTGGAATATTCTTTGCTGTAAGACAATTTACCCCGCCGAATACGTATAAACTGACACCTAGTATGATGCTCAGTCAAATTTATTAGGTCCGGCCCTTGCACCCTTCGTCGGAGGTATCACCGCTCACTACTGGTCCTGGCGTGTGCTGCAGTATGGCTTGCTGCTGTTCGCTCTAGGGTGTTTGATGCTCACAGTATTCTTGCAACCCGAAACGAGCCAGCCGGGTGCGCGCGGAATTGAGAAGGCGAGAGCTAAAGGAGAGAAAGATCGCTTTGTACTCCTGAATCCTTTCAAAAGTTTAGGACTATTACGCAGCCCGAACATCGGGCTTCCTGTAAGTATCACTGCAGAAGTCTGTCTAGCTATGACTAAGGCAAGGTATTCATTCATCAGGCTTTGGAAGGCGCGTTTGCCATGATTGGTAACTACGGTACGCATCGCAGCACCCTGTTTAAACTGGATCCTCCTGATGACAGTCTCTTCAGCCCTGATAGTTCCAGTAACATACACTATTGTAAGACTCAAGTCTCTAGATCTTTACGTTACGCAAACTGAGGAAGGTCAATTCGGTAGGGGAAAACGTTCAATATCTCAAACTCAGCGATAATAGGAGCTTTGTGCTTTCCTCTCGGACTTGGAAACTGCAGTACGTTTCTTTGTGTCTCTAAAGTACCAAACTCATCATAAAAACTGCAGTTGGCGCACCCCTTTCCGGAATACTTTCCGACCGTATTATCATCGCAGCGCGTAAGAGACGTGGCGGCGTGTGGGTGCCAGAGGATCGTCTACAAGCGGCTTTGCTAGGTGCAGGGTTGCTTGCCCCGTGCTCCACTTTGATCGTAGGCATAATCCTCCAGTTCATGCACAATACTGCTGGTCTTGTTTTGGTCTGCATATTCTTCTTTATCAATGGCGTCGGAGTGAGTGACTTCGTGGGATTGCATTATGAAAACCTTTGACATCACATAGGTCGATTTTGTCATGAGCCCTCTCGCTGCCTACAACGTTGACATCCTACATGATCGCAGTGCAGAAGTTATTGCCGCCACAATGTGAGATCATTGCTTACAAGTCGCTCACACTTACTTAAAGTACACTTCATAGGTCATTCCGTAGCATCCTAATTTCAAGCTCTGTTGTGTTGATCCTTCCAATGATCAACACATTTGGGCCTCTCCTTGCTTATGGTACGATCGCAATCCTGTCGTGGGTGGGATTCAGGTATGCGCTCTCCTTCCTCCATAGTACGCATGCGATCAGTATCATTGACCGTACTATGCAGTTTTATTCTAGTCACAATCAAATATGGCGATAGAATGCGTTCATGGGTCGATCTCGGGTTTAGTACCGCGGAAACAAACTAGAAATCTCATTCCACGGCTGGCACTGGCCGCGTTAGAGGTCCTCAATTAGAGCGTTTCTAGTTTACATGGTAACAATGTGTAGCCAATAATACCGCTATACCTATAGATCTTCCACCGCGGAGTAAAAATCGAGGTCCAAGAATAGATCTGACATGATTTCATTGAAACAACGGGATATGAAATGCAAATGAAGAGAGGAATAAGTGCAAAGTATTGTGTGTTGAAGGAGTTACATGAACGGGAATGTCGTGGTCCATACCACTACTCGTCATCGATGATACCATCAGAGCCAGGAGAGCCTGGAGGGACATGTGCCTCGATATCGAGATCAGCCTCCTGAGCGTCGGCAGGTGCATATCGACTGTGGAAATAGACACCTTCGCGCTTGGTAAACTCACGCATGAGCTCTTTGCGATACCCTCTTTTCATCGAGAAACTGTAAGCATCAGGCTCTTCATCATCCAGCTCAAAGGCTTTCAAGGCATAGCTGTTATGCACTATTTCACCGTCAGGCGTTAGAGCCATGCGAGGGAACCTCGGGTCCCGTCCAGAACGGAACGTGGAGAACCGCATGCCGCTACGGCCAGTATCAACATCAGAAAACTGGGAAGGAGGAACTATAGCGTTGGACGTCAGACGATGCATCGCGTGAATTTGAGTGTGGCACTCACGCTCGTAGTCTTTGGCTGCAAGTGCGTTCCAATCAATGGAGTTAAAGTATGGATGCCTTTTCAGCCAGTCGGACGGCCTGCGACGTTTGGGATCGCGTACAAGCATCTGTTATGTACTTTTTAGACGAAACCAGCTCAGCACGTGATATGAGCGATGAAAGCTTACATAGGTTAACAAATGTCGTAATTGACCGTCCTCGACTTCCTCAAGGGGAATGTTGTGTAGCATCATCATCCGCTTTATCTCTGCCGTCGTCTTGGCGGAGTAGAAAGAGGTTGTCCGGTTCGTAGCCATCTCGAAGATGACCATACCCATGGCCCATATATCAACCTGCCAGCTGTATCCATGTTTCGAGGTGACCGTAACAACTTCGGGAGCCCAGTACCCTGCAGTACCCGCCACATCATACATGCATAGATCCCCAACACCTTGGTCCTCGGTCTCCGTGATTCGAGCGAGGCCAAAGTCAGTAATTGCAACATGCCCGTGCGCATCGAGGACGATATTCTCAAGCTTAATGTCACGGTGAACAATTCCGGCCTGGTGAAGATTCTCCACTGCGTGGACCTGATAAGCTGTCAGTATTCAACACAACTTTGAACAGCTGGAAATGAGACGTACGATTTCTGCTGAGTACAGCAACACGTCATTCTCTGTCAATGGATCTCTCTCCATGCGCTGAAGCATATTTTCTCTAAGACAAGGCTGAGAGAGAGGGTGAGTCTCGGGGTTACATGGCTTTTAGATGTGAAAACTCACCATCACTATGTAGATGTTGTCCTCATCGGCCCACGCGGAGAGCATAGGGCACACAAACGACAAGTCTGCGTTGGTAGCCCGTTTGAGAGCATACAATTCATTGATGATACGGTCACGGCCAGAGGAGCGTCGATATAACATCGCCTTATGAACGACCTTGATCGCTACTTCCTCCCCATCCTCGCTCATCGCGTACATAACTCTTCCAAATGCTCCTAATCCGAGCATATCAGATACCGAGTAAGTCTCCGTCAGCATGTCGTTGTACAGAGTCACGACGTCGCTCGGAGTCTTCTTGTCCCTGTTTTCTGCTTGTTCCTTCCGACGAGCTTTAAGCTTGGCCGCGACCCGCTCTCGGAATGAAGAGCCGTCCGACGTCCATGAAGATGGCTCGTAGGAGCTCCCGCTCTCGCTGGCGGAGGCTGAAGCCTTGCGAGAAGAACTGCTTGCACACTCGGAGACGGTCTTTTGCTCGACTGGATGAGCCTCAGCCTTCTGGGCACGTAATTCGCGATAACGGGCAGATAAAGCCTTGACATCGAAGATATCATAGCTGGAACGGAAGGGAGGAAACAGCGGCCGCGAGGTGGGCAGAGTGGCAGCACTATAAGATTGAGAGGTGGGAAGGGAAGGGCGGACAGGTGCAGTGGCATTTGTGTCGTTATGAGCGTCGTCGTCCGTGGGTATGGGTAGGATACTGCGAAGGGCAGGCACAAAAGCATATTGCGAGTCGCCTGACTTTCTTGCATTGTTGTCGGCTCCATCACCGGTCTCAGCGGGGAACATGATAGCAGAAGTCGATCTGGGTGAGCCCGTAGGGAATGCGATTGTATTGTGGGCTTTTGGTGTAGTGCGGGAGCGAGGGGACGGTAAGGGAGTCTTCTGCTCGTCATGGTCAAATTCATAGTCCACGGTCAAAAACTGAGACGAGTTGCCATCGTGCGGGGGGTCAGATGATGAGTCGGCATTGCTAGACGAAGGCAAATCCGCCAGGTGGGTCTTGGACATGGCTTGTACAAGGTCGGTTGACATGACGGTTGGATTGAAACCGGGAAGAAACGAAGTGAGGTGCAGGAGAAGCTTGCTAATGAGTATTTGAGGGAAACAGGGATGGTCACGTTGAGCTATGATCATAAGCGCTAGCTTTGCGGTATTCTTGATGTTGGCCTATGAAGATCAGGTACGGCGGCCAACGACGACCAGTGAATGCATCCCGCAAGATTAGGGCGCCATTTTTATCCGTCGGCCAGAGGCCACAGGGCCTTTGTCCATTCCGACAACGTGGCCAGTGCCTGGGACAAATCCTGAACGGCCAGGATACAAAGGCCATTGTGGCCATGCACGAGGATATAAAGAGCCGGCTGCCGCTGAACTGGTGGACAATGCGGCACGTTGAAATACACCGGCTGATAATATAATACGTGATCTCTGCTAGGTCGTATTCAGATTTCTTGGAAAGTCACCTTACGCGTTAGTACCTCGATAAGCCGCGCAAGCCCTGTTCACGGTCAGCCTATATATCCTTCTTTTTGAAACTGATCAACGTACTGATTCTACCAAGACGCCACTTGATATCGTCTCGTAAATAGCATGGCCTTACCCTTTTGGTGCCGTTGCTCGAGTCTCCGCAATGGGGGAACGCATCCAAGCCAAGGTTCCTGCGTGAAAACAATAGCGACTCCATATCCTCTTCATTTGCTAGGCATGGGGGCCAAGTTGGCACTCCGCATTTCGTTGTGCATTGACCTTGCAAAGGTGCTACAATGCCCGCAACATAGGAGCCACGCTCTCACGGACAGTGCTAACTCCTGGCAGCTGTACCAAAAATTGAGTGTAAGCCACCAAACTGTGACTTCGTTCAAAACATACGTATGGATCAAATCAATGCACATCTGCTCTGCATCACACGAGACAACGGTAAGCTGACCGACACCAACACAAAGATAACAGTTTATGCGCACTTAGCTCTATGCTAGTCCGGAGTCTCCCCCGACTCTTCGACAAATCCACAGAAGGCTTATGCTAGGGAGTGGCTGCATTCCGAATACGCACAGTGGACTGGTAGTCATTGCTTGAGGACGGTGTCTTGGGTGACGCCGGTGAGTTCCTCAAAACATTGTCCACATGAAAGGAACGCCTGTCTACGCAGCATGGTACCGATGAGAGTCAAGGCGGGAACTGATGTGCCCGAACTTCTAGGAGACGGTTGTCGAGAGAGTCGAAATCGACAATCCCCGCCGAACTTATGTAACGACTTTGAAGTCACCTCAATTGTGATTTGCCTTCAAGCCAATTTGCCAACGAACTTACCTTTTCAAAACAAGCGCTCCCTTCCATTCACAATCCCACAAAAGGTTGCTAAGCTTTATTTGTTACTATAAAACACGGAAGAAGGGGGCATTCTCTATACCACCCCCACGAAAAAACAACGAGATTTTCACAAGTCGCAGCCCATAAGTCCGTCGACTTCGCAAACAAACTAGAAAGCGTATTATACATGAGGGAATGCATGCAATAGCGACAGTCCGATAAGCAGTGCAAACAAGCAAGAATCATGCATCCGGAGGCGATGGACCGACAAGGACATAGGCAAAGAGGAGGAGAAGGAGGAACGAATGATTCGTTCCTCATCCTACGATGGCCCTACTTTGTGCCCTCAGTCCAGTGGCCATGAATGAACGATGCGTGTCGAGAATTCCAGAGGGTGGTGAAAAGATGGCAGGACATACGGGGGAGAATAATACTACTAACTGAACGGGAAGGTGGTGAATGGGTAGAACGGAACATGAGAATTCTTATGTTTCGAGCTTTCAGCTAAAATATGTCGTCGATGAGGCATGAGGGGGGAGAGAGGCGTGAATCATGGGAGGGGCGTAGAGGTTACTGAGAGCTCTCGAGACGGGTCGACGTTCAGCGTGAGAAGTGAGAAAGTGTATGATGAGGCGGAAACAGGATTTCAAAAAAAGGGAGGAAGAAGATGATACGCGCAAAACATAATATTCTCCGGTAACTTGATGAAGCAGGGTATGAGATGACATGGATAATGCTACAATAATGCAAGGGAATGGGAAGTGACTCGATTGTTTGTACAGTGCCAGCGCGAGCCTATAAATGATTGAATAAGTACGGTTGTGGAGGAGGCCGGAACACGCTAACACATGCGACATGCGGCAACAATGGTGGGGCAGACAAAGACTCACGAAATTCCTCATTGTTGGGATCCCAAGCTGAAGTCTACTCAACGTCAATCTCATCATCAGCACTTGACCCGTCAACGACGCTTTCAAGTTCCGCAGCGACAAAGCCGCGCAGAGGACTAGGCGCAGGCCTTGTCCCTGCAGCAGACGTTCTGCGACCAGCAAGTGACCGAGAAGAATCGCGCCTCTTGAGAACCATGTTCGCCACAAGCTGAGGTACACTCCGCATCGAGCCTCTTCCCTGAAAGACCGATCTATCCAAATCCATCTTGAGATCCAAAATCGCGCCAATCTCCCTGAGCCGGTGCTTCTCCTTCTTCCTTGCCTTTCTTGCCTCCGCACGCATCTCACTCGCAACGCGCAGCTCTTGTCGCCGCGTGTACATCACCATCGGATCCGACACCACCTTCGAAGGGTCAAGCAACGCAGAGATATCCTTGACACGACGATCAAGGGCATTCTCTCTCTCCCGAGCGGACGTCTCGGCTTGTTGCACCGAGTCGTAGTACGAACGAAGAAGCTGGTACTCGTCCTCGGGAAGTCCAGAGGACGCGATGTCGACCTGACCTTCGAGGATTTGTAGCTCGTAGTCAGACGGCGATGGTGAGCGAGCGAATGGCGGATCAACGCCAGACGGCTCGACGAAGAGGCCCAACCCGTCACTGGGGATGGGAGGGCCCAGCAACGAAGGGGATATGGTCCCATCAGATGGCACCTCGAACATATCGTCCGAGGCGTCAGGAAGGAGTTGCATGAGCGGAGAATGAGGGGAAGAGGGTGCGGACGGCATATCGTCCATGTCGAGATCGGGTAGCTCTTGTACAGGCGAGAATCCATAAGCCGGTTCATCGAACAGGTCCGGGAGCGCCACAGGTTGTGAGTCCGTGTCATACAGCGACTCCTTGATGTCCATAGTGCTGTCATCTTCTAACTCTGCGTCAAACCCCTGGAGGGGCAAAAGTAACGAGCCTGGCTGTGGCGACGACGGAGGATCAAGTTCCATCGGTTGACTAGATTCCCACAGCGACTCGAGCTCTGGCATGGGCTTGAGTAAGGTTGTACGAGCCCGCAAAGGTTGATGGATACTCGAGGTCTTGGAAGCCGCGAACTTGAAATCTTCCAAACCGGCCGAGTCAAGAGACAGACCTCTTGTCTTCTGCGGTGCGTTGCTACTGGCCTCGACCATGCCATCGTAAGCAACAGCTATGCCGTTCAAAGGGGCCAAGCTTGAGTCCCAAGTGCTCTGCTGGGCCTCATTACCATGATCAGGTACGTGACATCGAAAGACGTCGGAGGGGGTAGGCCACGTGGTCATGGGGAGCTCAGGCGAGAGTGCCTCAACCTCGAGAGGAGAGAGGCGAGTACCATCGCCAAAGCCATAGTCGGCATAGCTGGGCGCATGCACATCAAAGACATCGCTGTCGGGCCCGTCCCAGCGACGCTGTCGTTTGCAGGAAATCGATGAGTCATGATCGTGGCCGCCTGGATACGAACGCGCACCCAGTGGTGAAGTGGCGAAGTCGTTGTCGGTAGGTGCGGTAGACGTAGGAGAAAGCTGCAACAAGTCCAAGGAGGATGCACTAGTGGCGCACTCGCGCACACGAGGTAAAGACCGCTGAACTAACTCCGGGGTATCGAGAGGTGGAGACGGTGGCTGGGGTTGGTAGAATCCATCGTGTGGCGCAGGATAGTAGCCAGTTAGCGACGATGATGAGTGCTCCGGACAAGAGTGAGTATTCATCAAGCTTGGATCGCAATCGCAAGGAAGCGGTAGCAGAGCCGAATCTGAACTGGCAGGCGAAGAATATATATCACCTATAAAGAGATTCTGGGTGTCCTGTGGCGCCTTATGTTGCTGGGGTGGGAGAAAGAACGATAGGAGGGGTTTGTAGGAATCCGGTTCTGACAACTGCGTACAAGAGTCAGGACGACAGCACCAAGTGTCCAGAGGGTGATCGTGGTGTTGTGGGCCGTGCGAAACCAGAGTGGGGGCCGTACAGTCTGCGGAGGGTAACTCGTTGATATTATGAGGACGATGATACTTGGGGTGAGTATCAGGATAAGTCTCCATAATATCAGCGGCCAGAACCAGCACTTTGAAGAATAGGCGGAGCGGTGAGCATCGGTTGAGAGGGGTACCAGGGAAGAGGCAAAAAAGTGATGCTCACAAGCAATCCGAGTTGTTCGTACCGCAAAATTACAGAGACATAAGCCAAAAGCAAAGGAAATGAGAATCAAGAGTTATCGTGAGCGTAGATGGAGGATTGGTGGTCAACGCTGGGAGCATCCGCTTCCAACGTCGTTGCAAGAGGTCGACCGCCAGCGACTGGAGGGAGGTAACCTCGTGGGGGACCCCTGGCACCTTTCTCCGCCACAAAGCAAGGCTTCGGAGGCTAAACACTCTCACTCCTCCGACACAGCCTCTCTTCATTCTCTGCCACACGCAGTAGCAACATAGCACGCAGAAATACTGCGCTGCCTGCGAATGCATACATTGTTGAGCATGTCCGCGCACAGGACTCACTGCGGAGCGGCCAGGACGGGGTCCTCCCTTCCTGCTCTCTGCCGACGCGTCTATCAAGCATCGAGTGGGCTAACTCGAACTCGGTGGTTGTCATCTGCCAGCACACCCAACAAGTCTGGGGGAAAGCCACCACGGCTACTTGACGGGTGAACACCACGTTGTCAAGAACCATCAGAATGAAATGCACAGCCCGCACACGGACGTCCACGCGAATAATCGTCCATGCACCAGCCTCGTGGCCACCCTGACATGTCTAGCCGCAATCTACGACGCTCTTATGTCTTGTAAATGCCAGCTACGGTGCAATTTGGAGTGTTGGGACAAGAAAGACCATTGCGTCAACGCTTACTCCGACCTCATCTATGCCAGCCGGTCAGATTTTCAGAGGCCACCTGAATTGTCCTCATCACAAAGGTACTGCACCTCGCGATAGTTGGGATCGATCCGACATCGGTTCCCACTAACGTTTCTTTCCCCACAGAGCAGTGACTAGACCATAATTAAGGAAATACAAATCACCCGATGCTTGATACACCGTTAACGTTCCTGGTCCGCGGCAGGTAGTAGCGTTATACAATTGGAGAGGTTAAGCCACCGCCCCCGTCAATTTCCACGTTCAGAGGCTGATTACTTATCGACTAAGAAGTTCTTTCAAAAAGAGGCGTACGTTATGAAGCTCAGGGTCTCAATAGTCCAGGAGTCTAGGGCCAGGCGTAGGTGCACGCCCTCCAAGGATGTTCATACCATGACCGAATGCGTGGTCGGCAGTACTAGTCACCCCGGTCTTCATTCAAGCAAAATTAACGCTTCTCCGTTTGTACGTATGTATAGGACTACCACTGAAAAATCTTCACTCAAGAAACACGCAACTTCGACGTCTACACGTGTTGAGAAGGAAAACGGAGAAAGATGGCTGAAAGACAGCGTCGAAGCAACCTTCCTATCACCAAAAGAATGAGACAGAAAAGGTATCGATGGAAGGAGTGAGGAGGATAATGGGATATGGTTGAGCACGGATACAGAATAGAAACACAGCGCACAGCTACATACAACAACAAGCAGGTCAGAAGTATCTTCTACAACAATACAGCCTTAGGGAGACAGACACACGACAACACATAGCGACCTCTATAGCACCACGAAGAAAAGGTATCCGTGAACGCACAAAGACATGGGTTATCATACACTTGCCCTCACTCGTTCGCGCCCGTCACCTTGGCAAGTGGCAGACGAGTGGCGTCGTTTGCAGTTTCAACTCGGCTTGCCATGCGGAGCAGAAGTTAGTTTAGGCACTCCTCGGCTCCCAGCCGCGTTCTCCTTCCCATGCCCGGAAGACGTATGCGGAACAGGGGCCGCAATCTTCGGTACGTCGTCCGCCAGAGCGAGATCGTCTACCGGCTTCATCGCATCGGCCTCAATCGCCTCTTCTTGTTGGAGATGGTGGATCGCCTGTGTTTGGCCGGCGCTGATAGGCACAGGTTGACTCGGTGCGTTATCTCTTCGCCGTGCGTCCTCCTCCTCCGCGCGTCGAATGATGTCAATCTCGCCTTGCACAACGACACCATCGAGCCAGGCGTGGTGTATGAGCTCGCTTGCTTTCGCGCGTTTCTCAGGTACGAGGCGGAGCATCGGGTTCAGGAACGACGCAATCATGTCAGCCTCCTCTTTGGGGAGGAGGTATTTGTCGTGAAGAACGTCTGACAATGGCCAAAAGCGCAATTTCTGGATATGTCGAAGCTCGCCTGTGAAGGATCGCAGTCGGTGGATGTGATCGTAGTGGAACTATAAATAACAAACGTACCTTTTCGGTTAAAGAAGTCACCGCTGTACTTTCCAGAGAACGCGACACTCTTCGGGAATTCTCCCATCAGTTCAATGATCTGCGCGATATGGTCGTCGTCTTTGGTGTATCTTGTTCCTGAAGCTGGATCGAATAGGTAATCTCCACCCGTCAACAGCTCGAATATCTGGAACTCGCATTACTACATGCACCCATAGAATAACTAGATGACCGGAAGACTCACGATACATGCGACACTCCATATATCTGCGCTTGTTCCCCAACGTGCTCCCAGAATGACTTCCGGACAGCGGTACTGTCTCGTTTGGATGTCGTCCGTAAAATGGTGTTCCGTCCACGTTGCTAATAAACGCAAGAGAGCACATCATTGGTATCAGCATCACGTTCGCCCCCTCACGTGCGTCTCGCAACGTATATGTACAACTGTGTGTCCAGATGGACAGACGGTTGAGGCAATCAGTCGACCTGGGGAACACAGCCCGCAGGAGACCAGTAGAATTTCAAGCCAGACAATGACACTCACCGTTTCCCAAATCGGCGATCTTCACAGTGATCTTCTCCAGACCTTCCATGAAAGGCATATTACCATCCACCGACATCGCAGAAGTAGACACCGCCGGCAAATTCGGCCCGCCTCCATTTACATCCTCACCAGCTGGTGCTCCTCCTTCAGTATACGGCGGCGGATTCGAGGGCGACGGCGGGACACCACTGGTCGCGGCAGACGACGGGCCTGCGTCCCCGGGGGCTTGCTGGGAGAGTAACGATGGCCCAGCCACCTTGGACTTCCCAGGCCTTACTTTCTCTCCAAACGGCGACGTCTCCAACTTGACATTCTGTATCCTCTCCGCCGCCTGCTCCATAGAGTTAGACCTGTTGTCTTTGCTCCCGCTGCCACTCGCGCGTGAATTTCCTGCGTCCGCAGCACCTATGTTCTCCTTGACACTCCCATTGCCTAATGACCCCGGCTTACTAGGTCCAGCATCCGAATCGATCTTGCTCATGCTAAACGCCCAACGGTCAATGTGAGAAGACGAGCCGTACGAAGAGCTTGGCGACGGCAGGGGTTGCGAGCCGGTAATGAACACGCTTTCGGATCTTGGCGTCTGGTTGCCGCCTCTGCCACGGGAAGGCGGCACACCGACGAGGCGCGTCGGCGCGGACTGTGCACTGGCAGACTGGGCAGCAAGCTCCGCCTCGATGATCGACTCAACATCATCGATAGATATCAAGACGTTCTCTGGCTTGAGATCTTGAATTATGGGCGTATATGAGGTCAGCGGCAGGTGGCTTGAGCACGAAGATGCCACTGCTCACCTGTGTGGATGACGCCGCAGCAACGGTGCATGTAATCGAGCCCGAGAAGAATTTGCTTCGCGATTTGCTTGACTAGGGGCATGGGTACGCCCTTATTCTGGTGTCGCTTGATGAGACCAAGCAGGTTCTCGCCTAATACTTCGAAAACCATGCAGACGTGGGTGCCATTTGGTCCTTTGTGTCGGAAATGGTCTAGGAACGAGATGACGTGCGATCGACCGGGGTGAGTGTGTGAGGGGGAAACGGGAGGGTTCGGATTAGACGGGGTAGGTTGTATGGGCGGGGCAGAGGAGGTGATCAATCGCTGAAGGAGCTTGATCTCGTCCAGCGCTGTCTCTGTGTACCTCGGAGCAGATTTGACCACTTTAAGGGCTACATGGCGATTCATTCTGCGGGCGGCGATTTAGGTACAGCGTAAAGGGGTAAGTGGAAATGCTGGTGGGTACATCAGCGATAGGACACTCACTTTGTGTCCTTTGCGAGCCATACCGTCGAGAAGTGACCCCAACCAAGCTTTCTGACTACCACATACCGTCCGTCTGAAAAGGTGTCACCGATGTGTACCGGGTGGTATCCTCCCTTGACGTAGTCCTCCCAGTCTTCCTCGTCTTCAGTCATGACCGAGTGGGAGTGAGATGAGTCGTAAGAACCAGCGTGTGACATACTTGCTGAGCCGTTTGCGTCTCTTATGCCCGAGTGTGATGTAAAGATAAGACAGCGAGGTGGCCAGAGATAAGCACAAATGCCCACCTTGTCTCCACTACTTATACTCACAAATTCGACACTTATTCTTCGTCTTGTCCTTTCCTCGGCGTGTGACGACTTCCCGCGGGCTACTGGCCCTTGGCTTAGGCTTCTGCTGGCAGACAACGACGGCGCAGCGTTGGGAACGACGACGTCGAGGATATCGTTTCAAAGCAGATGTCCCGAAAAGGAATCCGGCGTTTATGCATAATGGGCGTCTCGACGTCCAACGAGTGCGAAATCAGCTATTTCTCCACATTCTGGGTAAGCATATTTTCCTGAGCACCATTGCAAAAACGTTGAGATAAAACCATGCTAGCCATTGTTGCATAGCCATCGCAAATGAATTTATTGAACGACTGACGCACCGTCACTGGCAGCCATCTCTTTGCCTGAGGGGATGAGGGGCTAAAGATGATGACGGCCATGAGCGAAGCTTCGTCGCTCTCTTTTATCTCTTTCTTATCTGACTCTTATGTGACTCGCTCTGACAGTTGACCGCATCAGTCACAGCGATGTATACCTCGGATTGTCCAACTTAGTAGTCAACCGAGCAGCATCGTCGCGCGAATCCTGCCAATACCACTTACCCCAGAAATGCAATAATCGCGCATCTCTGATTGGTCGAAATTCGCAGATATCAGGGCGGGAGTTCCCATGAACTTGAACTCCCCTCCTGTCTTTCGCCTTATACTCAGTACTTACGTTGGCAGCCGTCGATTGTCATGGATTGTGAAAACTACACGCTGAGTACTGAGTACTGAGGTTTGATACACGCTCTCACATTCAACTCGTTGGAGGAAGAGAAGGAAGCACAATCTTACTCATTGGCAACGGCGCTTGAGCCAGTCCGGTAGACGGTATTAGTGGTAAGTATATACAAGAGTAAACAATGTGCGCTCAATCGCTCGTCGTCATCATCATTCATGCCAGTGACCGCATTTACTTCCAACTTATACTCACCCTTGCTCCTGCTACTTACCTCCCGAGTTATTAATTGATTCAACCCTGTCGGGGTTCTGTCGGGGATGCACTGGCAGGCATGTATCACGTTGCTTCACAGTAGCAACACTCCCATACATCAAGGCGAGTATTCTGCGCCACACCTGTCCATAAAGTACAATAAACTGAATCTTACGTGCATAGCGTCTTGTACAGAGTGCTCTAACGAATACAACAAGCTTGAACTCCTTCTGAAATGAGATGAAATGGTCACCATACAGCACCGCCTTTGTGACTTTCCAACGCACATACTGACCAGTGGGATTGTCATGACCACGGGTAAACGTACAATAATGCAGTGATTTTTCTTATGTTCTTCAGACTCTGTACTGCAACTGTGCTGTACACTGCGCTCACTGTACGCCACATCTAGATTTAGCATGGTAAGCCGCATCCTCAAAAACTGTGCTATATCGTCAGGAAGACTCATACTCTCCGTCTCTGCTAGTCATACCATGAAGCTCAACCTCAACATTACTCGACTCTCTCTACGCCGATTGTTCTCGCATAAACGAAAGGCAATAGCAGAGGATGAGGTTCCAACTGTTGCAGGAGCGCCACCTACAACCCCTCCGAAGGACCACCTACGATCCAAAGATCTCCCACATGATGGGCTTCGTCCACGTCCGGAACAGCACACCCTACGCCGCACAACAGTCCGGAGGAAACCACCGCCCCGTGTCATGTACGTCATTGACGAGGTCGATGAGCCACCTGCTCAGGCATCTGTAAGCTCTTCAGCAAGCCTGCAGCTGATATCTTATCTTGTATTGACGACGCATCGTCCGTATACCTCAGACCTCGTCTACCCTGAACGCTTCCCTCTATCACACTCAAGGACCCGAACTTGAGTCCGTCGGATCTCCTCCATCAGACTCGGACACTCCATCATCCAGACCAACCTCCCGCGCACGTCTTATCGACGCGTCCAACGGCCGCACATTCGGTAGATACTCGCTACCTCCAGTTGAATACACCCTCGATCCTCCGAGTGGTAGGACGACACGATCCAACACTGCGGACACGGCTACAAGCATACGCATCGTTACTGCTACAGCAATACTCAGCGAGGCGCATTACACGTATGACGGCCTCACGGATAGTCTGTGCAGTTCACCCGCGTTGTCCTATCTGACACTTCCGGAAGTCGAGGATGAAAATCCGGGTATACTCCCCGCTGTGACAGCGGAAGGTGAAGTTGACCTGGGAGCAACGGAGTCGGAGGAATTTAAGCTCAAGGAGACCTGCGATGGGATTTATACGCCTGTGACCACCGAGGGTGGATGTTGTGGCGGAAATACTCCTATGGGTGGCACTATGGCACTTCCATGCGAGACACTTGGAGTGCAGTCTACGGCGCAGGCAGAGGAGGAAGAGAGCGCGGTTTTAAAACAGCCTTGGTGCCTGCCAACTGCGCAAAATCAGGTGAACGAGTTGCAAATCGACTCGGGCTCTCCTACAGCTAGCCAGACTGACATAACCAACGACTACCCTGCTCGAGACTCACGAGAGGGAGAGACAAAGGTACGTGAATAACTTTTCGCTCCGAATCCTGCTCACACCGCTGTTAGGTTGAAAGCGCGCCGTCTTTGGACCCTTCCTCGCCTCTTCCCAGGGATGGACCTTACAACAGAGCGGACACATCAGCGGCTACTGGACTTACCTTCCCGTTCGCTCTCAGCAAATCTAACACTTCTGGGATGCGAGATACGGGCTTTGAAGTAGCGCACCCGCAAACCTCGAAGCCCCTGAAGCCCTTGTTTGATATTAATGCGCAGTCTGAGGATACTATACTTGACAGAGCTGGTGCACCCAATCGTCCGCCGCGTTCACCCGAGAGGCATAAGAATCTGTGCGGACCATCAGCGGACACTCTGACCCGGGGGAAGTTCAGTCGTGCGTCGAGTATTCCGTCCGGTAAGCTAGTCTTTGCCCCACCAGAACTAGTGGCTGTCGACTCGCTCGTGGATCTAGATGATCACAGTGCGCTGGACGTTGTGCCACCATCTGAATCCCTGTCACCGAGCACATCCTATGCCAGAGCGACGGCCAAGCAATTAGTAGTCGGCAACCCTTGGCTTGCTGCGTCTGCGAAGAACTCTTCCCCTCCACCCTTACCACCAAAATCCACTCGGCGCAATGCACAGCTTTCTCCTCCAACTGCATTCACCAGCAATGCTGAGATTGTCGAGGAAGAAGAATGACGCGACCGACGCAGACACATTTGAATTTGGAGATGAGGGCTACCGTCCACACCCCTGCGGCTCACGCTTCTCTGCCCTCTTCCGTACAGCATTACCCATCTCTCTTTCAACCATCACCCTGGCCCCTACTTCGCAAGCATAGCCTCACGACCATTTGCATAGCACACCGTGACAGTACTCAATGTGATCTCACATCATCCTTCATTTTGAACCAGACGCAGCAAAAGTTCCCCAAACTTCGATAGTGGCTGTGACAGTGGTGGCGCGTCGTACCAGTATGTCAACAACACGGTCATTTATACTGGTACCCCATGTACAAAAGAGAGGTTATGATGCAGAGGGTTGTTGATGAGGTTGGTTGATGTGCCTGAGGCTGTGAAATTTACGGGATCGTGGTCTAATGAGGTTGTTTATATGTTTAGGGTGAGTGGCGGTGTATGCTGCGGGTGTTTATTACATGCTTTACAATACGTAGAAATGACATTTCGTCTATAGGACTTTCGTCGGTGGTCCTTGCAACCTTAGTTTGGTTGCTGCTACAAGATTTTGCTCCTGAAGGCCTGAAGGCTGTGGTACTGGTCAATATTCCAGGTTAGTCTTCTTCCTCCTTTCAGGGACGTCGCTGATAGATATAGTGCGAAATTGGCAGTATACAGACCGGCCATACAAATAGTACATTCACAGGACACAGGAAAGGATTCTCGGCAGAATCAACTCCACCAATATTGTCGACGTGAAGGACCGCAGCACATCCGACAGAGGGTACCCTGCCAATCGCCCATACGAGGCTAGATAGTATTCTTTCGCAAGGCATGACAACGAATTGCATCATTTCTTCCCAGCGCACACTTCTCGGAAGAGAGACTATGGAATCACATACTTCTTTGAAAGCGTAACTTGGATGTTCACTGTGAGTGGCGGTGTAACTATTGCATAAGGTTACTCATACAGTGTCTATCAAACCAGTTGACAGCTTAAGGCTAATACGCCTTGACGGGATTATATCGCCGTCATGGTGCACTGCCTAATAAGGCTGTGACGTTTGGACTCGGAGCAATAGATGCTTCTTATGCGCAGTATGAGGTACTACGAGTCTGGCAAAGGTACGTTCGTGGGCCTACTAACGGGCGGTATATAACAGAGCAGATACTATATCTTCCCTTCCAACACAAAGGTTCACTGCCTTGTACCCCGGGCCATCTCTCTTCAAGAACACAACGCTCGCGTAGACAAGATGGCCTCCAAACTCTTAGTATTGTCCGCTCTTCTCACCCTCGCGCTGTCGAAGCCTCATGCTCGCCGTTTAACGGTGCATGAAGCTGCTATTGTCAGCACACCCAGAGGCTTTGTCCGCACCGCTCCCGTGTCTGCCAACTACACCATTGAGCTCAGAATAGCCCTAGCACCCAGCGACTCCGAAGGGCTTATCAGTGCGCTATACGACGTCAGCGACCCGAAGAGCAGCCTTTACGGGGCACACCTCACAAAGGAGGAGGTACGCAAAAATCAGAGTTTGTTGTTACTTAAGCATTCTCATAAGAAGTTATCCTTAACAGGCTGGAGCGTTCGTTGCTCCTACTGATGAGACAGTTGAGAAGGTCAACGAGTGGCTGAAGGAGAACGGTGTCACCGCGACCCCGCTCACCGACGCCGGTAATTGGCTGAGCATCCAACTCCCTGCCTCCAAAGCAAACGGAATGCTAGACGCTGACTTCTCCGTCTTCACTCACCCCGACACCAACAAGCAGACAGTTCGCAGTCTCAGCTACTCCATTCCAGACACTCTGAAGGGCCATATTGACGTCATTTATCCAATCGTTAGGTAGGCCAAGCACTCAAATGTTTAGGATAGAATCTAACAAAGCTGCATGTAGCTTCCCAAGTCCCAACGGACGCAGCGTGACTGTTCACTCAGTGTCGGTCAACAACGATGCGCATTCAGCCGCCTGCAGCCCTAGCGGTATCACTCCCAAATGCATACAGACTTTGTACGGTGTGCCCACAACCCTAGCCAAATCGTCAAAGAACCAGCTTGCCGTCAGCGGTTTCATCGAGCAACACGCCCAGCAGAAGGATTTAACGGCATGTGTATACTCTGGGCTCTCTGACAATATTCTAATGAATGAATATTATGCTACCTAGACTTTCCTAAAGAAGTTCCGCCCTGACCTCCCTTCTACCACTGCTTTCTCCCTGCAAACTCTCGACGGTGGTAGTAACCCCCAGGGAGACGGTGAAGGCGGTGACGAAGCCGTAAGTTCCTTTTGACTCATTGTACTAGCGGCCATTGTTTAATTCCACGATGCCCCCATAAGAATCTCGACATCCAGTACACCATTGGCATCGCCTCCGGTGTCCCAACGACATTCATCTCCGTTGGGGAGAATGTCCAAGATGGAGATCTCCGGGGCTCCTTGGACCTTGTCAACTTCCTTAGCAACAAGGAAAGCCCTCCCCAGGTGCTCTCTACTAGTTATGGTGTTGACGAGCCAGACGTCTCGGAAGCTTTATCCAAGTATGTCACTTTGTATTGCCGCCTGGTCTTTTCTGATGTGACATTTAGGACCCTGTGCAATGCTTTCGCGCAACTTGGTGCACGAGGCGTGTCTATCCTCTTTGCTTCGGGAGACGGAGGTGTCTGTGGCGGTACGTACGGCGAAAGCGGCTGCACGGCGTTTATCCCGACCTCCCCCAACGGTTGCCCGTTGTACGTGCCTCAGAACATCTAGCTTATACTTCTATCTAACAATTCCCATGCCAGTGTCACCAGCGTGGGTGCAACTCAGCTGTCTGGTTCCACTGGCGAGACATCTGCGTTCTTCTCCTCTGGCGGTTTCTCGAACTACTTTGGCATGCCATCCTACCAGGCTTCCGCTGTCCAGAGCTTCCTTTCCGCCCTCGGCAATACGGACTCTGGTAAATTCAATCGAACTGGACGTGCCAATCCAGATGTTGCCGCCATTGGAACAAACGTTGAGATTGTCCTCAACGGAAAGACTGAACTCGTTAACGGCACGAGTTGCTCGACTCCCATCTTTGCCAGTATCATTGCGCTGATCAACGACGAGTTGATCTCTACTGGAAAGAGCCCGCTCGGGTTTTTGAACCCTTTCTTGTACGCCAACCCGGGGTCATTCAACGATATCACCACTGGTAAGACAAATCGACAATTTTGGATTGTAAGGGAGGCACTGACCTCTATTGCATAGGCTCCAACCCGGGAACATCCAACACGAGTGGTTTCCCAGCAGTCAAGGGATGGGACCCTGTCACCGGACTGGGTACACCCAACTTTGCTGCTCTCAGGAAGGCTGCTGGGCTCTAATGGTCATGGGTTTGATTGTTAATGGACTAGTAGAGCTACTTATCTTGTGAATGGTCTGTAATAGTATCTCATCTAGCTTTCATCGCACGCTATGCAAGGCTTCTCGGACTTTGTCACAATGCCACAATGTTGGATGGTCCCATACCACTCGCTGGGAAATATCGGCTCAGGCAAGGGAAACTCAAGTCGATGACATCATTATCTGGATTCGTCAGCGTTCGCCCAAAAGATAACGAGAATACTTATAGTTGTTATTTACTACAGTTTGCTACCACTGGCACTTTGGGCTCCTTTACCTCCCAGTCGTCGAGTTTGCTCTCGAAGGCTGCACTCTAAGAGCATACACGTCTAAGTGCCATGACGCTAAAGAATAAACTGGCGTTGATTACTGGATGCACGTAGGTGTCAAATATCTAGATTGTCATCCATCTATTAACGTATCTCCGGTAACTCAACTTGAACTGGCAGAGGAGGAATAGGCCAGGCCACTGCGAGATTGCTTGCCCTAGAGGGGTGTTCAATCGCCATCCACTATGCATCCGACACATCCAAGGTTAAGGCTGAAGCTCTCATCGAAGAGCTCACGCACATCTCCCATCCCGATAACGTAGCGGTGCGCGCATCTGCCTTTCAAGCCGATCTGTCATCATACGACAATGCGAAAACGTTGCATGATGAAGTTGTCAATGTACTTGGACACCCAGATATTTTCTTTGGCAATCATGGAGTAGCAGGGAACACTATTGGGCCAAACGGCAATGTCGCAGATATCAGCCCACAGATGTTCGAAGAAACTTGGCGAACAAATACGGGAACCAACTTCTACGTACGTAGGCAGCGTTGGCTTTCTCCGTTACTTAAGTTTCTACACACTTGATTCGTTTGCCGATAGCTCGCGCAGCTATGTATCCCCCACATGGAAGCGCAGAAGTGGGGCCGTATCATCCTCACATCAAGGTATGGTCTGACTCGTGCAAGTGCCGTATACGCATGCCGAATCAATACTTATGCCATTTGCGTTATAGCGTCGCCGCGCGTGAGTATTTATATCCATAACTATCCGACGACTAATTACTCAGACTCACTGGGGAAATTATCCTAGTGACTGGAGGAGTAATTGGACCACATTATGCATCCTCGAAGGCAGCCATGCACGGCCTCATCCACTGGCTTTCGCTCCGATATGCAAAAGATGGTATTGTGAGTTATTGTGAGTTGCTCTTCCGAGGGAGGTGCTGAACTGGACACACAGTGCTCGAATGCAATTGCACCTGCATTGATAGAAGGTTAATGATTGAACGTTTGTTATATTCGACAACGGTTTTACTCTTCTCGCATATAGATACCACCATGCTTCCCAGAGGAACTGCCGATTTGAGAGTGAGAACCGGGCCTACACGGGCTCTATTTTTGAAAGATCTAATCCACTGACTCCATCGTCTTGTAGAGTAGGATACCTATTGGAAGACTTGGAAAACCAGACGAGATAGCAGCTATCGTGGTAATGCTGGCCAAGAACGCGTATATGACGAACAAGGTGCGCACCGCTGCAAGCTCTTCCCGCAACTTCGAAGGCTGATGTCAAATGCAGGTTGTGGTCGCAGACGGTGGCTGGACAGGAGGAGGGATGTGAACACTAGTAGAATGATTAGTTGTAATGATACATTGGCAGTATCGCATTCAAGTTCAAGTTGCCCGAAGATATAGACGAGCCAAATGGAGGGCCCAAACAGAACAACGCAAGCAAAGGTATCATTCCATGCTGTTCTCGGGCTTTATTGCGATGCAATACGGGATGACATGTGACATACCAGTGCTCCAGTCTCGCGGGGAAATATTGCCGCAAATGAGTCCGTCTGTGACTCCATCGTTTACATACTTCACGACTCGGGAGATAACGCGATAACGAGTCTTTCAAGTTATTTACTACTTGCATTCTTCCGTCGTCGGGGAGGCCGTTATCAAAGGACATACGCACGAGTATCATGAGCTTGAAGAACAGGTTGGCGTTGATCACTGGTTGCACGTCGGTATCCGATGTCAAAATCCTTCAATTCGTGCACTAATATGTCAGCGGACGACCAACAGAGGAGGAATAGGCTCGGCTGCAGCGAGAGCACTTGCCCGCGAAGGATGTTCGATCGCCATCCACTATGCCTCCGATTCGTCCAAGGCCAAGGCAGAAGCTCTCATCGAGGAGTTTACGCACATCGCACAACCCGATAACATAGCGATACGTGCATCTGCCTTTCAAGCGGATTTGTCGATGTACGAGAATGCCAAGAAGTTGTACGATGAGGTCGTCGATACACTTGGACACCCGGATATCTTCTTTGGCAACCATGGAGTCCTAGGGAAGATAATTGGACCAGACGGCAATGTCGCAGATGTCAGTCCACAGATATTTGAGGAGATATGGCGAACAAACACTGGGACCAATTTCTACGTACGTAGGCGCTGCTGCCTCCGTTACACCCAGTTTCGACTGATGTGATTTATCCATGATAAGCTCGCGCAGCTATGTATCCCCCACATGGAAGCGCAGAAGTGGGGCCGTATCATACTCACATCGAGGTAGGGTTTCGATCGCATGCCTCACGCAGTCCTGATCAACTTCTAATTGTCTGGGCGTAGTGTCGCCGCGCGTGAGTATATGCCATTGAACATTTCACAGTTGAGGCTTATCGGTGAAGCTGCCCAGTGAACGGAGGACTGGTTGGACCACATTATGCATCATCGAAAGCAGCGATGCACGGCCTCATCCACTGGCTGTCGCTTCGATATGCGAAAGATGGCATAGTGAGTAATCGTGGGTGTGTTCCTTCGACCAATGCATGCTGAAGTAAGCATGCAGTGCTCGAACGCAATTGCTCCTGCATTGGTAGAAGGTAAGTCAGTTGACTGGATGTTTGTTACATGGAGCAACAGCTTACATTTCCGGTACTGTATGGAGAAACCACCAGGCTCCCGCGTGGAACTGATGAAATGAGGGTGAGCACCTAACCTACAAGGGCACGATTGATCAACGTCTCATTTTCTGATTCATCGACCTGTAGAGCAGGATACCTATCGGAAGATTGGGCAAACCAGACGAGATAGCGTCCATCGTAGTCATGCTGGTCAAGAACGCATATATGACAAACAAGGTACGCGCCACTGGCAGTTCTTCCTCAAATCCAGAGGGTGAAGTTTGTCACAGGTCATTGTCGCAGACGGAGGTTGGACAGGAGGAGGAATCTGAAGGTGTATATGGTGATAATCGTAATGATACAGTATCATATTGCCGGGGGTATAGCAAAGAAGCCAAATGGAGGTGCCAGATAGTACAACGAAAGCAAAGTGAGCCAAAGCATGCGAGACAGGGTCGTATTCACGTAAGTTTCATGACTTAACCGGCGAATTCGTCTTTCGATTCAGGCCAGCTGACTCGATGATGTCGTTGAGTTGCGATATACGTTTCTGCGCTAGGTCAACCTGCCGCTGGTAGCTCCTGCCAAAGCCAGACCCATCAGCATCTGCGACCACGAACTACGGTTCTCTATGAGGTGGAAGAACACGCACCTGGCCTGAGTCTCGAGTTCCAGCACACGCTCCTTACCACCCTGCCGCTCCCGCTTGATCTTCTCCTCAGCCTGCTTCAATCGCGCCTCATATTCCTTCACTCGAGTCTCCCACTTGTTGTCCGCAGCAGTGGTCTTCTCGCCTATAGCAGCGATCTTCTCTTCTGCTGCCACAAGCTGGTTCTGCAGGATAACGGTGCGCCTTTCGGCTGTTGTAGCACGGGCAGTTAACGCTCGAACTTCCATGTTATCACCTGTACCGGGCTTGCGACTGCCGTTGCTGATGGCGGACTGCAATTCTGCATTTGTTGTCTACGCATACCAGTTGAGTGTTCCATGACAGAAACGCGGCGAAGGAGCGCCACAAACCTTCAACGCCTCGATCTCCCCATCCTTCGCCGCCATCTTCTTTCTCCATCCACCCTTGGCCTCAGCAAGCGTCTTGAGACTCGCCTCGAACTTATCAATCTGCCTCCATCTCGAATCAAGTTGCTTGCGCATCTCGGTCAGTTTCTCGGTGTATTTAGTTTCGACGTCCTTCGTGCGCTTGTCAAAGTCGAGCTGAATCTGACTGAGGGCTTTCAAGCGAGAGATGAGGTTGTCGTGGAAGACGCTAAAGTTGGTGAATGGCTTCGTTTCTGCGGCGCCATTCTTCTTCTACGTTATAAAAAAACCCTTAGCCGACCCATTGACTGTCCCAAACATGACACTCACCGGCGTCTTGTCAACCCCCAGAATCTTATCCATATACTGATAGATTGTGAGCAGAAGCGTGTTCCTCTCCGTCAACTGATCTCTATACTGCGACTCGGCTGAAAGCAGACTTCGCTGATCCTTGCTCAACCGCTGCTCTAGCTCCGTCACCTTAGCGCGCAGCGCAGTGACCTCAGCTTCAGAATTCTTCAACGACGCCTGCACGCTGTCTAATTTCTCAGACATGTTCAGCCTCGCCTGAGTCTGCGCCGCAAGCTGACTCGAAAGATCCCTGTTCTCGGCGTGCAGCTTGTCCAACACGGACTCCCGATCCCGGCCTTGACCTTCCCGGTCATCAAGCTGCTTCCTCGCACGAGCAAGCTCGTCTTCGAGTCGCTCGACGTCCCGCCGGAGACGATCCACCTCGAGCTGCAGCGAGAACCGCGCCGTCGTATGAGACTCGCCAAGCTTCTTCGACTCTTTCTCCATATTCTGCAGCGCATCCTGGACCGCTGCAAAATCAGTTTCGCGTTGGGACAGCAACGCCTGTGTACGTGCGAGGTCGCTGAGGGCGGAT
>JAXQGN010000248.1:0-40076 GCA_037039805.1 Irpex sp. M6601 | reverse complement strand
TTCCACTGCTGAATTGGGAAGGCATGAGAAGCGCCCAAGAACGCGGTACACGTGACGAGAAACATCGCGTATGGGCGTCTGTTACATGCGTTCCTGCCGTTCATCTCGGCCGTCCAATTACTGTTAAGACCACCTGCCGCTTCAAGTGGACGACGCATACAAGCGATGAGTACAATACTACAAAGAGGGAGAGACACTTATGGTATGTTACAATTCATTACAGAGCCTCACAATACATAAGCGTTCTTCTAGAACAAGACTCCCCATCGAGCAGGAAGAAACAACGGCTCTCGTCGCCCACATATGACGAACAGTTCGAGCTCAGTCAAGATCAAATACGGGCTTTTGACGAGTTTGAGAGGGCTCACACTAGTACTCAGCGTCCGACTCCGTCACCGAAGGAGCCGAAGTCTCCGTTGAAGCCGTCGCAGGCTATTACACCGCGATCGAGACGGAGACGGAATATTGCGATTGCGTTGGCTTTGAAGGAGAATGTGCCGAGGGATGGTGAGACTGCAATTGTACATGGTGAGTCGCTGCATATTTATACATCTGAAATAGGCGCATATATCGACTTCAGCTTCAGCTTCAGCGAAATCTCGAGAAGGCACCCACAGCCCCAAATCCCGCACCACCAAATCCTCAGGTTTCCAACCCGCTTCCTCCATACCCATATCCATACCCCTCCAACAAACCGACCCACCTCCAAATCCACAACCACCGAAGTACGCAGGATTCTCATCAGCATCTGCCCTACCCCTCGAGCGTAAGAACTCGCCGACACCTTCACCAGAAGCACCTCCAGAACCAGACCTCGCCGCCTGGTTCGCATCGAGCGACGTACCCGTTGTGGGGTTTGCGTCTGCTAAGGCGTTGGTAGATGCAGGTGATAACGGTAATGGTGATGGTGGGGGTAATGGTGGGGAGGAGAATGATGAGGATGATTGGTTCTCGGCCCCTGCGCCGGTTGGTGCTGGTGGGTTTACGTCTGCTAAGAGTATATTTCCAGTATCGGATCCAGCACTAGACGGTACGTGTCCTCATATCACTCCAAGTTAGTATCCCAGCCTTGATCATAATATGACTTAAATCAGCATCCCAAGACGACAATTTCAACCCCTCAGAGATCCCCGCATTCGTAGGCTTCACAACATCCTCCTCCCTCTTCAACACCGCAAACCCCAACCCCAAAGCAAAGACCCTAATGCCTTCAGCAGATAGTACGATTCTTCATCCCAAGTTGTACTCATACATCAGACGTGCTCATAATATGACTTAATCTAGCATCTCAAGAAGACAATCCCACTACGAAACCGGACGAAATACCCACATTCGTATCCTTCGCCCCCTCCTCCTCCCTCTTCACCACCGCCACCTCCAACCCCAAACCAAAGACATTAATGCCCTCCGCAGAGGCGCTCGCTAAAGCTGCTCAGAGACTCGCTCAGTGGGATAAGGAGTTCGAAGACGAGGTACCCGAAGACACCTCCTTCGCCCCGGAACTCCCACTCCCAGAAGTCACGTCTGGGAGTGGGTTCGGTGGGTTTGGGTCTGCCTCTGCCTCTGGTTTGGGACTAGGCATAAGTGGAGGTGGTGGAGGCTTAGGGGGCGTCAGACCAGTCCTCGGCACCCTCGAGAACTCCTTTTCTGGGCAACCACCGAGCACGCCTACACCCGCCGGAAGGGGTTTCGCGCCTCTCGTCTCACGTACCACCCCCGCTCCTACCCTCAACAAGGAAAAGGAGAAGAAGGAGAAGGAGAAGAAAGAGTTCAAATCTCCCCTCCTCACCACGCTCAACACACCCGCACCCGCAAGAGCGTCCAGTAGTACCAGTACTGGGCACGCTCCCGCCTTTAGCTCACCTCTCAAACCGAACACGCATAAGGGCGGGACGAAGGCGTTCGTCGCTCCTACTCGTCTTGGAGTTGCGGGGCCGTCCACTCCCATCCGCCCTCCTCCTCCTTCCACACCCATACGACCGTCTGCTTTCACATCGACATCGCCAGCGAAGAAGAGTCTGGGTGTGACCCCGCGCCGTACGATAGGCGGGATGACAAGTGGGAGTATGAAGAAACCGGGGTTTAGTACACCGTTTAAGGCTGGTATGAGGCCTGGTGAGGCTGGTCGGACGGCTCTCGACACTCCAACTACACGGGCGGCGGTACACATAACGGGCGCAGGTAGAGTTCCGACGGTGCCAAGTAGTAGGAGTAAGGGCAGGGGCAAAGGGAGAGCTACGTATTTCGATCTGTGTAAGCGTTCTGACTTGAGACGTTGGATGAATGGTTTTCTAACGACCGTATGGTTGTTTATTGTAGCGCCGAAGGAGAATCGCGTACCGTTGGCTATGTGTGGCCTGAGGCCGCAGAGGTATGAGGAGCGGGAGTTGGAGGAGATGGGGATGTACGTCTTTTTCCTCTTCCCTGGGTCAACGAATTCCAGGTGGGTGATGATTGATGGTTGCTGATGTGTATTTGTTACAGAAACATCCAAGAACTACGCCTCATAACACCCCAAACGGCACTCTACTACTCCTTCCACACGCCCTCCTCTCTCCCCTCCTCTTCTCTCTCCACGGAACCCTCACCCACGGACATCCTAGGTGTAACAGCAGCCCTTAACGAACTACACAACGCGGGATGCTCGCTCGCTACGAAGGAGTGGGTCGAGAACCATTGGTGTTTGATACTGTGGAAGCTTGCTGGGATGGTTTGTTTGGATCCGCAGAGCGAAGTGCGAGAGGGAGGGGGGAGGAAGAGGTGGTGTTGGGGGGAGGTTATGAGGCAGTTGCGGTACCGGTTAGTCTTGGTCTCAAGTTCTTTCTCCATGCTACTCGAGAAACGAGACAGCTAAGTGACTTGTGGCTAGATATGAACGAGAACTAAACACCGCCTCCCGCCCGCCCCTGCGCCTCATAGCCGCACAAGACTCCCCCGCGTCGCTCCCCATGGTCCTCTGCATCTCCAACATCACCTGGTCCTCTCCCTCCATCACCTCAGATGGACTCGGAGAACGAGAAGGGCCTGGAGAAGATGAGCATGGGCAGCCGATGGACAGTATACCGGATGTGGAAGTCACGGATGGGTGGTATAGGATGCGTTTGGAGGTGGATGGGCCGATGAGACGCGCTCTGAGGAGGGGGGTGTTGGGGGTTGGGAGGAAGATTGGTGTTGCTGGTGCGAGGGTACGTCTCGTTCACTTTCTATATCACTCGACCCAAATGCACCCTCGTTCTAATGACATTTGTATAGTTATCTGCGGGACGGAAAGACGCCGCGGAGATCCTCGAAGCGGGCGACTCGCTCTCACTGAGAGTGTGCGGCAACTCCTCTCACCTCGCTCCGTGGCATGCGAAGCTGGGTTTCCAGAGGGACCCGTTCGTTGCGACGCTGGGGAGCTTGACGGCTGATGGTGGAGTTGCGTCGGTGTTGGATGTGGTCATCGAGAAGGTAAGTCTAGGTTGAGGCGGTTTTTCATGATGTTGATGCTTAGTATTGGTTTTGATGTAGGTGTACCCAGTCGCATACCTCGAGTTCATTGATACAGAGGACGGAGGCAAGAGAAGGGAGGGACCGTGGAATGAGAAAGATGAGGCCGTCGCTCAGGATAAGTGGCTCGTACGTCCATTCCACATAACTCTACAGTATCAAAAGTGTCTCACTTCCACATTTGTGGTGTTCGGTAGGCGAAACGCGACGCAGCTTCCGCCAAATTGCGCCATGACATCGAGACAAAGTTGCACACGCTTTCAGGGTACGCAGATCGCTTGGAGCGTAAAGCAGGAGGCGCGTTTCGACCTGCCGTTGATTGTCAGTCACCTTTTCGCTCATGCTTCTCAAGTGCTAGTTTGAATAAACACCCTGATGAAACCAGCGTCCCCACCTGATCACATCGACGACCTCCTATGCGACTTGGAAGACGGGCCAGACGCCAATGAAGTCATTCACCGCACGACGCCTACGGAGGCTGGCTGGCTCGCGCGCGCGATCAAGGAGAAGTGCGAGAAGGATAGGGAGTGTATGCATGAGGACGTCACTCGAGAGCTTGATGTAAGGTTAACACACTGCTTCTACGCCACGCTTCTGCTGACTTACCCTCTACTTCTCCTTCATATTTGATTACACACCGCATAACATAACAGACTATCTGCCCACCCCGACAAGTCCGCTCCTTCCGCGTGCTCGTCGTCCGAGACGCGACCACACACAGACGGCCCGCACGCCGTACAGCCCAGGTGACAGTATGGGACGTGCTTACGGCGTACGTCGACGAGTACGGTGTGCCGGGGCAGTTCAAGGAAGGGCAGCGGTTCATGGTGACGAATTTGGTGCCGACGCAGGGGAGCGCGTGGATGGACCCTAGGGCGGAGGAGGGGGTGATTTATTTGGCGAGTAGGAGGGATACGAAGTGGAGGAAGGTTAAAGCGTAGGTATAGTAGGCGCGTGTCTGGCGTGGGGTTTTCTGAAGCCTAGAGTGGGGATGTGTATGTACGTTAAGGGTACGTATGGGTGGGTGTGCTGCATATACTGTACTCTCTGATTTTACTGGATCGGTACGTTTGTTGTGTGTAACTTCCCTTACTGTAATGTCTGTACTGTACTCTCTGGGGTACTTATGAGTTGCTTCAAATGGGACACTTCAAGTGTTCAGAGCATGAGACTTCAAGCTTCAAGCTTCAAGATTGGTCATACTTACGCGCAGCTACTGCATTGAATAAGCAAGCAACAAAGAAAAGGGAGCGGATAGAAGGGGTACAACTTGAACTAGGCCGCCACGTGTCGCTTTGCGTATGTTATGATTAAGTACCAGTGCGTCGGACTCGGAGTAGTCCGAGTCCTACTTGTAGAGTCACTGCCGCCGCTGTGGCCTACGCACTCATTGAGTAGTACAAACCACCAACATTAGAACGCAGCAACTTAATTATGGTGAGTGGTTGAAATGCTACTGGGCCGTTCGCAACGCTGATGACTCGGATTGGAAGACCATGGCAGATCGAGAAGCCAACATATCATCGACTCGAGTCTCTGATACACCTTCAAGTGTTGCTAGGTTATCCATTACCATTCCCTACTTGCCCGATGACCTGGTTAACGATATCCTGGACATGATTGACACCACCACCTCTGGTAGTTTTTTCGATCTTTGTGCATGCTCACGAGTGTGTCGCAGATGGCAGCTGCTGACCCAGCCACTGATCTTTCGATCCATCACGCTACACAACATGCACAAGTCTCCGGAATCTCGCTCTCTCGCCATATTCTGCGCATTCCTAGCTGCTACACCACGTATCTGCTCATATGTGAAGGCCCTCTCCATCTCGAAGAATGACATAGATGCTCCTGCTTACTACATCCTCGATATGTCTATCTTGTGGCGAACCATATCCCTGTTGAAACGGCTCGAAATATTGTCGTTGACTAGGGTATGTCTGGAGCTGCAGCCCGGGAGCTCTCTTCCTCGTCCCCTGTGCACGGACATCTCGCTTCAGGAGTTGAACCTCGTCTCGGTCTCACTTTCGGGGATGAAGACATCATTTCAAGGTTTCTACGCATTGCTGCGAATGTTCACTTCGGTTGCTCACGTGTGGGTCCACAATATGTACCATGCGTTGACGATGGCTATACTACGGTCAGTCTCGCCTGCTCCTGGGACAGAGGATGACGATGTTGCAGCTAGCGAACCGTATCCAACAATAGGGAGGATGTCCTTCTTTGATGCCACACCAAGTGGGCTCTTGGGAAGTAGGGAACAATTCGCCGAGATGGTCGAGGCGTCACCCAACCTGCGCTCGGTCTTCCTTCGTACGCATACACGGCATGGGCTAGTTCGCATGGCTATTATGTTACCTCAGTTGCCGTCAAATTTACGGGATCTCAGGCTGTTCATTGGGGTAAAACCACCGTCCGTTGACGTGCTCACGTTAATCCGTATGCCCATTCAATTCTACCCAACGTATACGCCGCTTACACTTTTGCGTCCCTCAGCCTATGACGAGGCATTCTCCGCTATGGCCACTGCGTTAACGACCTTCACATGCCTGCACACTTTTACCTTTCATGGATATCCCTATCAGGCTTGCCGCGATAACCAAGACGCGCAGCAATGCATGGATGTTATTGCTCAGGTTCTGATGAGCCTTCCTCCGACAATCGTTCACCTGGCGTTCACCGTCTTGTTCTTGCTGGACCATGGGGCCGTGTCTTGGGAGGGCATTCGTGCTGCATGTCGTCGGTTCGAGGCTATTCAATTTATCTCCATCTGCTTTTCGACGGACATCGAGCCTGACGATGATCAGGACTACTACCAGGATATAGTATTTGAGGAGATGAAAGAGTTCGCGTATAAAGGGGTCTTGTATCGCCTGCCATTGACGGAGTCCTACTAGTAGTAATAGCTGTCTACTCACTCTGTTGGCCTTCGTACGTTCCTTGTATGTAGTCCTCTTTGACACGTACACCTACTAGTAGTACAAATTACAGCAGATTGAACACCCAAGTTTCCATCGCATGAGTAACATTACAAGCACACCGACAACCACTAGCGCACACGGCAGCATCGCCCGGAATCAAGTAAGAGGAATTAAATAATAGTGTAACAAGTGGATGGATGGATGGATGGATACACTGTAGTAAGTGAGTACGGTTCTTATACATTGGCTCTTGAGACTCTAAGTACTTCCACAACATGATATGGCTCGTATACCGTGGCACTTCAACTCCTTCGTAAGTCATCACGAATCGACTTGACCCAGACTTCTCTAAACTCCCGTTCATCTGGACCCCCTCGTAATCGCCTCACTCCCTTACTGCGCCTTCTTCCCATCCTTCCCAGCAATAGCAGAGACGCGGGCGATCCCAGGAAGGACACCCCATTTGTACGTGATCCTGTAATGTTCAAAGTCGTCTTTGACACCGAGCGTCCTGTGGGGAAAGCAAAAGTGGTCAGCATGGGAAAACATAGAAGGAAGAAAGGGAGGAAAGATAGAAGAGGGAAGGGAGAGATGTGAAGGCGTCAACTGAGTCATGCTCAGTCAGCCAGCCAGGCTACTCTTGGACGCTGGAGAAGTGCAAGGAGGTAAGGTGTGCGTTTGGGTATGACATGCGCATAATCATGGACGACACGAGAGCGGCAGAAAAGTCCAACGGAAGGTGTGGAAGAGCGGCAAGAATGAAGGGGCGAGAAGAAGAGGAAGCCAAGATTGCTTGATCGTGAAGTTTTTGAGGGGTGCTTGAGTTGACTTACAGATCTGTATTCAAAGAATGGGGAGGAAGGTTTGATGTCAGCGTCGGCGTCAGGGGCTACGTATTCCAGAAGAAGTTGTAGAAGTGGAAGTAGAAGGAGAGAGCTAGAAACTCGGGATAAACGGTAGGGATGGGCGGTATAGGACGAACGAAGGAAGATGTTGAAAATAAGATGAATGGAGAAGCAGACGTACATGTGTTACCAATGAGCATTAGATATGTCCCCGCGGCCTGTGTAAAGTTTTGGAGAGTTTGCATGGTTGTTAGCGACAATCAGTCACAGTCTGCAGACGCAGAGATAGAGTTTGAAATGTCAAAAGCTGCTTACGGTGAAGATGTGCCACCACGAATGACCTGTCGCGCCAAACCCCACAAATCTCGTCAGCACACCTACGTACCACAGACTGGCTCATGCTAGTACTCACCCTCCAACACAAAGGCGGCGGGCCACCCAATATTATGTTTCCACGTCGTCACAGTCCCACAGAAGATATTGTCCAAATTCCACACGAAGAACCCAAAGGCGAACGTCAGTGCGCCTTTCAGGAATAGATTCCCGACTGTGCGTTTATCGTGCAGCGGTATGCGATACTTGGCCGAGCGTGCGACTGGGGACGAGGAGGATAGGATGTGGTAGGTGCGGAAGGCGTTGATGAACATGATGGTGGCGAATACGATTTGGTGGTATACTGGGTTTCGATATATTGCGCTAGATTCGATTGATCACAAAGTGAGTGCTGAGGGGTTCAATTGGGAAGGGTGAGGAGACACACTAGGACCAGGTGAAGAGCACGTTGAATATCGCTAGGAGTGCAATTATGCCCTTCGTCTTCGGATTATTGAGATTATATCCCGGTTGAGTGTCGAATAGGACGGCACAGCAATACGATGCCACATAGATCATCGGGAGCTCGTCCATGAGTTGCGCAGAGAACTGCAGCGTCGCATGGAATATGAAACTCCCCAGGCCGACCAGAGCGAATCCCTACAGACAGTAAGCAGCAGGCCACCCCCACCCGTACTAAACATCACATGGTTAATTCATTGGAGTACAGCATACTTACGATCCAGCCCGTGATGTACCTCCCTGGTAGTTGAGCACTGCTCACGAGCGACCCGCCGTAGCATGCGAAGGCGAGAGTGATGAGGTTGGAGAATGTGTTTGCGAGTTCTGCGACGTATCTCGAGAACTGATAGTTTGCCTGTGTATCCAGATAATAGTGATTAGACCTGTGGAACGCTTATGATTACTCATATAGACGTACCTCGCACCAATCAAGTGTGGCGGTAACAGGCCCCCAGAACTGAGTGTCCCATATATCGTGTGCGGAGGTGTTGAGAACGGTCATAGTTGATAGTGGTGGTCGAGGAGAAAGAGGTGAATTTGCAAGACAAGACGACGCCCTCCGAGTCCGAGTCGTCCGAATCCGTGAGCACCCACACCGGACGGGAGGCTTCGCTCGTCATGAGCAGTCTGTCACGAACTTGTGTCATTCGTCACTTGGTCTGCGGAGCGCGCACGGCCGAAGGGTCAGCTAGATGTGGCTATTTTGGTTTTCTGCTCGACGACGAGGACAATCTCGGGTCCTTTGGTCGTGGTGGCGGGTGCAGACATGGGTTGAGACGAGTGTGGACGAGGTAGTAGAGACGAAGGGAAGGGGAGACGAATATCAGGACTTGGGCCGTAGCCGACGTAGCGCTAGTGCGGACCTCGCTCCTGCAGATCAGTCCTGAGAGAATACAATTTTGAATTGGCTTCTGAGCTGGTAATGCGCGTACAAGTACATTGAGATTTATGCAAGATGAAATGAAAACAAGCAGGGGTATAGGAAGGGTATCAAACACAAAAATGAAAACGCAACGAGGCCGGCATACGACCCGGCTTTCGACAGACTCTAATTCATGCGGCCAGTGCAAACTGTCCTGGCTGTGCACTTGCCCACCGCTCTTCGCCCTCCAGCATGTCCTTCAGGAAATCCACCCACCCAGGGACGAATGGCGTATCGGGCCGAACGTGTACACCGTCAACCTGGTATACCCTCCCTATCACCTCCTTCGACGTCTCGGGCGCAGACAGCACGAGCATGTTGCTCCGCTGCCAGCCGTTGACGTAGCTGTCGTCCAGCACAAGTGCGACCGCGCGTTTCGCAGGGGTGACGGAAGCCCATGGTGGGGACACTTGCATCTCGGTGACGAGGTTGCCCTCCGAGTCGAAGTGCTTAGAGATCTCGAACTGGTTGAGGATAAAGTCGGCGCGAGCGTTCAGAAGACTCTTCCCTTGCGCCTTGGACACGCTCGGGGACACCTCCGCGGCGTCCAAGGCAGCTTGGCTTCTCAGCCCAGGCCAGATGTTGCCGAACGCGGCACGCTCAGGCCACTCGAGCATCCACAGCCTGAATTCCTCGGGTATGTCCACACCGTCTTTGCCGACCTTGCCGAGTGCACGCGTCCTATCGAAGGGCTCAAGACGTTTCAATGTGTCTTTGCGTGAGGCGTGGAAGGCGGGGGAGTGGACGAGGCGGAGATAGAGGTTGAGGAGGTTGAGGCGCGCTGAGGGTATGTGGGAGCCTGGGATGGTGGAGTGCCAGAGACGACAGACAGCGCGTGCGGTGAGGAGGGATGTGAGAGTCATGTGGGACTGGATGGCGAGGTGGACTTCGTCTGGGAGGTCCATGAGCCTCAAAGTTTGTGTGCGTGAGTATTCTGTGGTGAATGGGTTCATGAGCTCGAGTAAGTGCACTGGGTAGATAAGCAGTGGCGTACCGTTGGACATCTTGAGATAGCTGTGTTGGATGTCTAGTTGTTCTTGAAGTTGTGCACGGTTACGGGGCAAGGTATGTTGGGAGGAGATGTGATTCGAACATGCGGGCTTTATATACTGTGGCAAGGGTGGATAAGTACTAGTGTGGAGAGTAATCCATCACACGCGGGGGTGATGCTAATTGGTTCCTTTGCCAGGGATGACGCTCACGAGACAAACAACTGCCAGCAAGTGCCAGCGTGGAATGTGTGGGATTTCCAGGTTCAGGGTGGCCCTGGCGTATCAAACACTATCGCAACATGGCCAATCGGCGTGCACGCTGCAGTCTGCCACTGAATGCAGAACTTTGCAGAATGAGGCTGCGGACCGTACGGTGTTTGTCTGCGCGTCTTGATAAGAACTGAAAACACCGGACGGTCTGATTGTTGCAACCTTATCGTAGCAGTGCTTATAAGCTATTTGCAAGCATCTCAATAGCGAGGACAGCGGTTCGCCAGCACTGCGTCGGCGAGCAGTAACTTGTGGTCAAAGTTCACTGATGTTGGATGTCAAGTCCGTCAGACCTTTGCTAATACGAGGTCTGTTAGTAAAGCATAGAAGGAACTATATACAGACTGGTAGAGAGTGAATCAGGAAACCTACCTGGCGCAACTCTGGGGTATCATCGAGAAGAACTTGAGATCCGGATTTCCAGCAGCCTGCCAAAAGGATGGCAACAGACAAGATATGGCTCGAGGAGTCCTAACCACTTACGGAGCTGATGCGCCTCCTGCCTGAAACGGCAGTCCCCCCGTCAGATGATCGCGATCATGCTAACTCCGAAAACATGATCCAACAAGTCGCGTGTTCGAACCACGCTGGTGTCACTTTTTCTCGGCAGGTCACGTCCCCTGCTGAGTACGCAATAACAGCAGGCGCCCGTCCTCCTCATTCTCTCACCCGACCATCATGCGCAGAGCATCCTACGGCCTTCGACGAGCTCTCCAACGACGAGCTCTGCAAACGCATGCAACACCTCTCAAGGATGTTTCCTCGCCGTCTGTCCAGATCACGACGCTGCCCAACAAGATCCGTGTAGCCACAGAAAGCACACCGGGTCATTTCTCTGCTGTCGGTCTGTACATCGACGCTGGCACTCGTTATGAGACACCCAGCACATCCGGAGTCAGCCATTTCTTGGACAGGATGGCGTTCAAGGTATGTCTCACGATTTATACTTTGTTACGGCTTTCCTCAAGACTTACATGTAGACCACTACGTCACGCTCAGACGTCGACATGGCTCTAGCGATGGACAAACTCGGTGGACAAATCCTCTGCTCGTCCTCACGCGAGTCCATGATGTACCAGTCCTCGCATTTCCACTCTGCCACCCCGCTCGCGCTGTCGTTGATTGCTGACACAGTCAGGGAGCCCGCCTTCCTGCAAGAGGAAATCGAAGCGCAGAGAGACGCCGCGCATTACGAGATTCGGGAGGTCAGCTCGAAACCTGAGATGATTCTTCCTGAAGTGTTGCATCATGTGGCGTATGGAGGTCAGGGACTCGGGAACCCTCTGTTGTGCCCACCGGAACGGGTGGACAAGATTGACAGGGATGCGTTGAAGCAATTTATGGAGACGTGGTATAGACCGGAGAGGATGGTTATCGCAGGAGCGGGCATGACACACGAAGAGCTCGTCGAACTAGTCGACAAGCACTTTGCCTCGCTCAAGTTCACGCCTACCCCCGCACCTCAACCGACCACCGCCCGATCTACCCAATCCTCACCATCTCAATTCATCCCCTCATCCCAACAGCCCTCATTATACAAATCCTTTACCCGAGCCGCATCCTTCCTCTCACCCAACGTGTCCTCCACCTCCATCCCGCCTCTAAACCCCCTCTCAACCTACACCGGCGGGCACCGCTTCATCGAAGACGCCTCCTCCGAATTCAACCACCTCTACCTCGCCTACGAAGGCGTCGGCATCCACGACGACGACGTCTACACCCTCGCCACCATGCAAGTCCTCCTCGGGGGCGGAGGCTCCTTCTCCGCCGGAGGACCCGGCAAGGGCATGTACAGCCGTTTGTACACTCATATCCTCAACCACTACCCCAATGTCGACCATTGCGCGTCCTTCCACCATATATACACGGATAGCTCGCTGTTTGGGCTGTTTGTGACGTTTTTGCCGCAGGTGTCGAGGAACCAGGGGAACACGGCGAGTCAGATGTTGCCTCATTTGGTGCATCAGTTGAGTTTGTTGTTGTATTCGCCTATTCCGGAGGGTGAGCTTGCGAGGGCGAAGAACCAGCTGAAGAGCAGCTTGATGATGGCGTTGGAGAGCAGAGGAGTCGAAGTGGAGGACTTGGGACGACAGGTGAGTTTTCATTCCTACTTGATTTTCTGTCGCTGTTCTCTGTCGGTTTGTTTCGTTATGTTTTGGCCATGGCCTGGATTCGCATCCAAGGTTTCATTCGAACTGAGCTGCTCTCACGCTACCGTGCTTCTCTCTTCTCTCTTCACACTTCTCACTTCGCATCATCATCTCCTTGTTCCATATACATCCAAGCTCAAGGTCCAGACACTGATATGCTTTCATTTCACGTAGATCCTCGTCCACAACCGCAAGATCCCCGTCCATGAGATGTGCAACAAAATCGACGAGGTCACGCCGGAGACCGTCCGGCGCGTCGCGCAGCGGGTGTTCGGACCCGGGACGGAGAGGAAGGCGAGTGTCATTGTCAATGGGAGAGACGATGTGGGTGATTATCAGGCGACGTTGAGGAAGTATGGTGTTGGGCATGGTTAAGGTGTGAGCACCTAGAGTAGGAGGGGAAGAGCAATGGAGCACGCATACACACATACTCATACACACATTTTTCATGTACGTTTTACGTTATTATCTTATTAATCTCATGTCTGGTAGAGGATCGTGCTACCACCTCTCCACCCAGCAAGCGTGTTGTGTGTGTTCGGATACCATGTTCGTGAAGGCGAGCGTTTTGCTATACGTCGGCAGGTCGGTATCTGCGACGTGAAAACTTTACAGTGCGATACTACCGACCTCGGAGACATACGCTTTGACATAACTGTGTTTTTTCTTGATGTCATGGAAGTGAAGAAAGATTTGAACGTATCGTATGTATTCAGTCTGCACTGCACAACGGCAGACACGGACCACGTCCGAATTTGCTTGCTCTTCCTCTTGACATATCCCCATGTCATGTCAGGAATTCTGCCGCAGAGACCGCATGAGGAGCGTCCACACTGGTGAACGGAGTTCTCATGTCACCTCAATGAGAAAGAGAGAAGAACGGTCGTCTATGTTCCAGACATTACTGACTGAAATGACACTGACAGGTTCGCTTATGGAACCTGATGCTCTTGTATTTCTGTGTGGACTATAATACAATAAATATATGTACATGAATCAGTTATGCCAGTGACCTGACAGAACCGTCGAACGTCCGGGATTACGTGGGCCGTCTGTTCGATGTACATACTACCTTCTGACGAAGTGCGCCGACGTCTAACAGCTGATCAACAGGTACGAGAACTGTTTCATGGAGGTGCTGTGTGGGTGCGTGAGGGCAGGAAATGGTCGTCCCTATCATGTCTCTTGCACGTCTGGCATATATAGTGCTCACACGAAGCTGTAGTGCGTCTACAGTCTCCGTGCCATGCCATCCGATGTCAGAGTCTGGATCTATGCCTGTAGGGAAGGAAGGCAGTCAATGGCTCCGGACACAAAGTTGTTGTTACACGCGAAGACGTAGACGTACGGACGTAAGCATATGCAGATGCCGTCGAGCAAGCTGCCAGCGATGATTCGTCGACGAGAGTGGTTTCATCGGATCTATTTGTCGTTTTCGAAAGCTTCGACAGTTGACTCTGCCGTGAGTTGCCCGTGCCACACCTGTAGCAGTCAGTCACAGAAGAAGAATCGTTGACCTGTCCCTTTGGTTTCAGGCACGTATAAAAACTCGAAAACCAAGCTGTACCTTTCCCCAGGCTCAGGCCCATCCATACCCCGCACCCGCCTTCCTCTTCCATGCAGCCACGACTTACCAGTGCTTCCTTCCGCTTCCTCCTTTACGCAAGTGCAGCTGTGCTTGCTTCACCTCTTTCACTCAAGACAAGGGCACTGGCCACATGCTCGGGTGCACGCAACCTTGCGCTATGTGCAGAGTTCATCACCCCCTTCTCTGCCAATAGCTTTACGTGGCAGTCGGATTGTGGGCTTGAGCAGCCGGAGACGGATATCTTGATGGCTCAGAGTATACAGTTCAACACTGGGAGCTGGTAAGTAGAGTCGTTGAGCTATATCTGACATAGAGAAACGATCGAGTTCACTCACGAATTGCACGTATGTCATGATAGCCCGCAGGGGACTACAGCAACATGTTGCACACCTTGCCTAGGTAATTTGAGCTCATAGTCATCTATACACATTCATTAAGCTTAACGAATATTTCAGCATGCGGAAACGTCGGCGTGGACTGCACAGGCCCAACTACCGCCCTCCCTCCCATGGGCTCCGAGAAGCTACCCACAAACTGGACACTCGCCGTCCCATGCGCAATCGACAACCCCGATCGAGTTCTAGCAAACACGGTCGTGACGTACCAAGCAACTACGACACCCACATCTTGCGTCGAGCAATGTGCAAGTCAAGGCTTTACCTTCGCAGGAGTGGAGTTCAGCGACGAGTGTTATTGTGGGACGGGGTATGTAGGTGGGCAGCTGCCTCCTGAGACGAATGTGGAAGAGTGTAACATGCCGTGTGCGGGTGATGTGAACGCGACTTGCGGAGGGTCGTGGAGGATTCAGCTATATAGGCTATCCTCGTAGAAGGGGGCGTCAAGTATGTGGGATTGACGTGATTCAGCCTCTAGGTCTAATGAGTAGTGGTTGCGGTGTCCGTGAACGACTAGTATGCCGGTATATACATTATAGATATCTAGGGTAGTAGTGGATGGTACTGTTTGGGAAACTGTCAGTTTCGGCGTCGCATGCTATGCCAAAAGTATACCCACCTTTTGTTCTGACTTCGAAAAGCAGATTATGCGCTTTCGCCCACTGTCCACTTCAAGAACTCCATGACTTCGAGGCCGGTGCCAGGATCCTGTGCGCTGGCGAGACCACGTTGCTGAGCCCACTGCTGTAGAGCATGAGAGACGGTAGCACCGTTCGCGGCGGGGTACATCATGAACTCCTGGTCGTACAATGCACCCTCGTCTGGCTCGGTCGAAGGCGAGCGTATACTGGTGGTGGGGAACCCAACAATTTGACGACCAAGGGAACGTTCTAGCTTGCTCAAGTCCTCAAGGAATTCTTGAGAGCCAAACAACTCGCTGAGCTTCGGCGAACGTAGAGCAAGAACCGCGAGTGTGCCAATTTGACCTTGGGTAGGAATGCCCACGCTTCCGTGAGAGTACGTGGCGAGGCGGAGGCGTATATCCGATACCGAAGGAGTGTGTACGACGGAGATAGCTCTTCTGAGCTGAATACGCTCGCCGAACCTGGCAATGCTGTCGTGAATGACGCTGCCTATCGTACCCTGCGCTTCGGATTGAGAACCATCTCGGGTAATTAGAGGAGCATCTTGCAGCAGTTCCAGCGGGACAGGCTTGAAGAAACTCGACGAGTCTTCGGCTTCGGCTATGAAAGCAGCGGTGTGTGCAATATCAGCGACAAGAGCGTCGAACCTTGCGTTCCGCCCAACGAAGTCCGTCTCGCAGTTGACCTCGACCATGGCAGCCCTCACTCCCCTCCCGAATTTGCCCTTCCCGTCGGAGTTGGACAGAACAGACACGCCTACAAGTCCCTGCTGTGTGGCCCTGCCCTCAAGCTTAGCAGCTTTCTTCGCCCCGGAAGCAACGAGATCGTCCTGAAGCCACTTGTACGCTGCCTGAACATCGTTATTCGTGGCAGAGAGAGCCTCGCGAGCCTTTGTGATTGAGACCTCCGTGAGCTTCCGTAGCTCAGCGACCAGCTTGATAGACGGTTTCGCTGGTATCTCTGTTGAGTAGAGACGGCGTGCGGCGAGGGCGGGGAGGGCTCGACGAGAGAACATGGCGGTCTCTATGATGTATGCGACCTGTTTTAGACGCGAGAGTTTTGAAGCTCGATCCGAGGGTTTTGTTCCCGAATGCAGGCTTGAAATTTGACGAGTGTTCTTGCCTCTTCCCACCACCTCACGACTCATCAACAAAAGTGTCTTACGAGGGTCCTCAGATGGACTTTAAAGTGCCCTCGATAGTCCCCCAGGACCTGCAGATCATTCAAGACATCGTGGGGGAGTTGCCTCAGCCGTTAAAGAAGGAGGAGGTCGATGCAAAGCCAAAGCTTGAGGACGAAGACGATATATTATCGAGTGATGACGAAGGGGCGCAAAGCGAGAAAGAGGTAGAGGCAGATATACTCGGCGCCTTGGACGATGAGGACGAGGAACCTTCTCCGTACGCACCCTTTATTGTTCATTCGAGAGACTCTCTCATAACCCTACCCTGCCAGAACTTCGTCGTCAGATAGCAGTGACGATGAGTCTTCATCCGACTCTGATTCTGAGCCTGAAATGAAGGAAAAGACTGCTGCGAAGCCTTCGCAAGAGGATGCTCTCGGCGACGATGAAGAAGACGGCGGAGCAGGAGCTAATATGACCGCGGAACAAATGAGAACAAAAAACGAAGTCGGGGAGAGCACCGTTATGATACCCGAAATAGAAGAAGTCGGCGAAGATGAGGTTTTGGATAAAGTTGGAGAAGTGATGAGTATTATTGACAAGGTTGTCATCGTGAAAGGCACTCCTTCGCAGGTACAGAGTAGGGGGTCCGAGAAAGCATTGGACTCTGACACACTGTTAGTTTTTGAGGACAGAAAGGTCCTTGGCTACGTAAGTATGTTGTCTTACGTCACATTACAGCTTGTCTCACGCCATTATTTTTCTGTAGGTCTGGGAAACGTTTGGTCCCACACACCAGCCGTTCTATCGCGTACAGTTCAATGACGCCTACCCTCTAGACACTGAAAAAGTTCGCGTATCCCGGCCCGTGTTTCACGTACCTGCGCGGAGTAACTTCGTGTTTGTGGGTCTTCTCAAGCAATTGAAGGGAAGCGACGCAAGTAATGCACACGATGAAGAGCCTGGGGAAGATGAACTAGAGTTCTCTGATGACGAGGCTGAGCGTGAGCACAAACGTGCTTTAGCGGACAAGTGCGTACGAAAATAATAATGAAAATTTGTACTAAACCATCTCGTAGACGGGCGGGAAGAGAGCCTTCATCAAGGCAGACCACACCAGGGCCGTCACGTATCCGGGATCCATACATGACCGATGATTTATACGGTGCCAATCCGTACGACGCTGCCTACAATGACATGGACTTCGGTGCCGGACCCTCTCGCCCTCCACCAATGCCCTACGACGATGATCCCTACTCGGACTCTTACGGTGTCCCTGACGCGCCATCTACCTCCGTCTCATCTAAACCAGCCGTTCAGCCTTCTTCACCCACGCTCTCCACCACTTCCACACAAAATACGTACGATCATTCACGTGGAAGAGGCCGCGGTGGGCGAGACCGTGGACGAGGACGTGGTCAAGATCGGAGGAGAGGCGACCGAGGACGTGGTCGAGGCAGAGGTCGTGGCGGCGGAGCTGGCCAATACCGTGACGGCCCTAGGCAACAATACTCTTCTTCAACCACTAACGAGCATAACCCACACACAGCACGATCGATGTCTCCAACTTCGATGGCCATTGCTCGCGCTACAGGACAGGTCTCTGAAGGCTCGAATTACCCTACACAAAACTACCAGCAGCCCGTTGACAATACCTGGGGTTATCAGTATCCTAACCAGTACCCCTCTGACTACGGGTATCAACAGCCCTATGTCCAACCTCACATTAATCCTCGCTTTGCTTCGATGTTTGGGTTAAACATGGCTCAGGAGTACTCTCAGCGCATGCAGAATGCCTATAGCCCGACCGATGCTTATGGCGGTAATCAGTGGTCAGACCAATGGCAGACAGGTCATCGGGATAATACGTCGCATGATCAATATTAGTTCGTTACGGCTTCAATTTTTTATATTCATGTGCTGTTCTGCGAAGATGATGATTGCATATCGTATCGACTCTGAAGATCTGAAAGATCAGGATGTGCGCTAAACATAATTGATGACGAAATTGAGTTTCACGTGGCGGCGTTCAGTAGCGTCGTGGCGTCGGAAAATGAAGTTTTGCCCATATTGGGGAAAGTGCATCTTGGTCATATCCGTCAAACCTCCTCTCAAAACCGTGGCCACGCATTCAACAAAAACACAACACGTTGTGCTTGCAACCGTACACGTCGACCTCGCCGCTTAGCTCGCCGTTCTCGTCAGCCATCACAGCCACCGTACGCGGATCCTGCATCTCAGCGCCTGCGAGTCGATCCCAGCAATGACGGACACCGAAGTCGCCGTGAGGACTGTCCCTTCTGCAAAAGCTGCTGGCAAGAGGCCTGCTATGGACTCAAGAGCGGGCTCAGAGGTGGATGGGCAGGTTTTACAGGCTAAGGTAGGCGTGCAGACACGTCAGAAGCGAGTACTGCCGTCGCGGTCGCGGAGAGGAGGTCCGGGCGTCGGTGGCTGCGATGTAGACGTCATGATTTTAGAGACAAGAAAACGACGATGTACGTAGAGTCATTAGTTACATCGTCTAGATACTAGAGCTAATTACAGAAATACAGCCGAGAGCGAACCCCTCATCCCTGCTAGCAGCAAGTTTCTCCTGACAACCGACTCTTCGTTGGTCCCCCCTCTGCCAGAGGACGAGATTCCGGAATTCGAGTTGAATACCAGCGCATATGGCCGTTACTTTGACCGGCCAGAAGTACAACAGGCCTGCAAGTACCAGCAACTCATACAGACACCAGAGTACACTCAGCTGCCGGATGATGCTATTGTAGGAGGGCGGTTCAGACCGAGGGGTTCAGAAGACGTGCGTGTCATTGCAGATATTCATTGCATATGCTGACGGCTCTTTGTTCTATCCCTACGCTCATGCATATTTCAGGAAACAGCCGACACGTCTGACGCAGCGTACGAGAAACGACATCGCAAATACGAGACATTCGAGAAACGACAGCGTCTACGAGAGAAGGAAAAGCTGAAGCATGAACAATACAAGCTCAAGGAACGAATAGAACAGCTTCGCGCCATGGACACCTCCGCCTTCCTCGCACTCCCTGCCTCGAAATTTTCTGACCCACCAGGGGTTGTGCATCACGAGCACTTCGACGACACAGATACTGGGCTCGCAGACCTTCCCGGTGCGCATATCAATGGTGCGGCCGCATACAACGAAGGAGAGCGACGGCGAAAAGAGATGTTGGATATTGCTTTGGGCTTGGAGGAGCGGTATAGGGTTCTGCTACCTCCGGATAGGAAATGGGCAGAGAAGAAGGAGAAGGCGAAGAGGGAGACGGCTCGTCAGTCGGCTGAGCACGACTATGCATCCCACAATGGTGCCAGCTCAGAGCCACCTCACGAAGAAGACATGACTTTGGACGAACCCCCAGAGAGCCTTCCCCCTACCTCAGAACCCGAATCTCGAAGCAGACAGGACAGCGACGGGGAGTCGGAGATGGACATCGAAGCTGATGGGGGAGCACGGTCGAAGAGTCTACGGCTGAAGATCAAGTTCCCCTCGAGGCCACGCGTGGCTACCCCTCTACATTCCGCGGATACGAGCTCACAGAGCATCAGCAGCAAATTCCACAAGCCGAAAGCCTCTGTCCAAACCACCCTCCCCTTCGCTTCAATATCCGCACCCATCATCTCCGAGTCGGCCTCAAAGTCTAGTGTCGGCCGTGGAGCAAATGGTCGATTCATGTCGAAGAGTAAATCCCAAAACACCATCACCACCAAACCGGCTGTCAACGGCTCTGCCTCTCACGGGCCTGTTAAGAAGCGTCCTCGCCCTAACAGCCCGGCATCCCCTACACCATCACGACAATCTCATATCAGCTCCTCGAAGACACCGTGTCAGTTGATGCTCTCTGCGATGCGGAACGCTGCTGCCCCTGCTGCGAGGAAGACCAACCGACACGTCACCGCGTTCGGAGTGAGGGTTCCGCCAGAGCTCGAGGAGATCCGTGACTACGAGTTGCCGTATTACTTGATCTCGGAGGGAGATGGCAGTGATTATGGAGAGTACAGTGATGGGGATGGTGGGCCTGAGACGGTTGCGATTGCGGACGGCGCAATATGGCATGGCTCTATGGGAGAGAACAGCCTACACCCTGCTGCAGCTACTACTTTAGATGATTCCTAGTGTTATCCACTTAGCCCACTATAACGATCCGTCGATGTTGTTGTTTTTCCACGTATGTATTCAGTATTATAAGGATGATACCAAGTAGTACTAGTTAGTTTTACCCCCCTACGCTCTGACAGTAGCTCTCGCACCCTCAACTGCCGCACTCATAATCCCCACTGCCTTCGACCTCTCTTCGAGCGTGACGTCCGGACGTTTGGCCAGCGTCAACCTCGCGTAGTCTACGGGACCCAGCTTGGGTGATTGCGAGTACTGGTTGATGAGCGACTTGTCCAGGTAGCGAGAGTAGTCGCCGGCTTGCGATTCCAGGATGGTTGGCGTGCCAATGAGAGTAAATTGAGTGGAAGGACGACGGACGAGCTCTGTTGGGCCGGTCAAGGTAATGTCGAAAAGTTTCGCGAGGGCAGCCGAGTCGACCCGCTTGGCAGCCGGACGAGCGCGGGGCTGCGACGGCTTTGCGGAAGGCGAGGGGATGGGAGCAGGGCTGAACAGAGACGTTTCTGGCTGCGGGGCAGCTTGCGAGTTTTCCAGCAGTGGTGCTTCTTGTCTTTCAGGTGTCTTGGGACGTTGGGCAGGGGCGCTATCTCGACCCCGCTGACCCTCTCGTTTCTGTTGAGCAGCTTGCGCCGGCCTTCCCTCTCGTGGCTGGTTTCGCTGGTCCTGTCGTGGTTGTCGGTCATTGTTCCTGATCTGGTTACGGTTTTCGTAGGGCTGGCGGTCATTGTTACGAGGAGGGCGGGCACGTTGTGGGATTTGAACAGCAACACCGTCAACGGTCATTTGTTGTGGACGGTTTTCGAGAGTGAACTTTTCACGGGTGCTCCTTTGTTGACCATCTTTCTGCTGACCATCCCTCTGCTGGCTATCCCTCTGCTGGCCGTTCCTCTGCTGGCCGTCTCTCTGCTGGCCATCTCTCTGTTGGCCATCTCTCTGCGAACCGCTGTACTGACTTCTGTCCTTCTGTTGGCCGTTCCACAAAGGACTAGAGCGTTTTATAAGACCGTCAAATTGATCGTCTGCTAGCGAGCTAAGACCAACACCGGGAGCCCTTGAGGTTTTCTTTGGAGCTGCGGCGTAAAGGAGAGCAACATGAATGCCAGCGTAAACTTCGTGTCAAGGACGTTCAATTACCTTTTGCTTCTATTAGTAGTTAATGAGTAAGCTTTAAACTGCTGAGTAGTAATTCAACGTACGAGCAAGTAGATCTGCAAATGCAGCAGCACGAGGAATCGACCGCTTCGGCGTTGCAGAGTCTGCTGCTGGCGTTGTCGCTCCCTGAGCGGAACCCGAGGTGGTGGAGTTTGCTCTGACCAGGGTCCTGGTCACCGAGCGACATGAAGCCTTCGAGGCTGCCAGCGACGACCTGCCGAGCATCGTCGATGTTGAGAGTGGTGGTGGTGGTGGTGGTGGTGGTGGTGGTGAGGACGAACGAGCGAGGTCGGATCAAAGCCAAAGTTGATCGCCTTACGAAAGAGGCGGCCGTTTGTGTGCGCAGCTTTCCCGACTCAGGCTGCTGTGCTGCCAAAACAACTCATAATCTCTTTCATTTCTCTTCTCTCACACTCATACTCACTGTCTTGACTCTTGGTTTGCCTGCGACGACTACGAATGGGAAAACTACTTGGACGGATATTCGTCACCTGCACTCTTTTCCTGATCTCATTTATTGGATACACCTCGCAGATATGGATAATATGGCCCTGGTATGGTAGTGAGCTCTCCGTACAGCTCATTACGCTATTGCTGCCTTTCAAGTATGTCTATATGTTGTGTTCAGTTGAATCCAATATGCTTACGACGTATGTCGACTGTGCAGTGCGTTGCTTGGCATGTTATGGTGGAATTACTACCTATGTGTGAATACGAACCCTGGAGAGGTCCCAAAGTCATGGGTAAGTTGTCACCGTGGTCGTAGAAATCTGCAGCCCTCTAACTCTCCGTTAGAAACCTGACTTTGAAGATGACAATGGCTACGAAGTGAAGAAGCTCACGCGAAGACCTCGATATTGCCGGACGTGCGAGAACTTCAAGCCACCGCGGGCGCACCACTGCAGGCAATGTAACCAGTACGTTATCCTGTTCATGAAGTGATCGCCAGAAACTAATAACGAGCTATTGTGTAGTTGTGTTCTACGAATGGGTACGCCTCTGCGCCATAGATTGATCACACCTGCTCAACTTCCCGGCTATACTAGACCATCATTGCCCTTGGATAAACAACTGCGTGGGGCATTTCAATCACGGCCACTTTATCCGTTTCCTATTCTACGTCGATGTAGCTTGCAGCTACCATCTGGCCATGGTGACAAGACGCGTGTATTATCTCATGCATGGCCAGTTCTGGGTAAGACACTCTTCCCCCCTCTCCTGCGTTGTGTTAGCTCATCGTTATGCTACAGGATGACCCATCGGCTTCTGAGCTAATATTTATCATTCTAAATTATACTTTTTGTGTACCGGTGCTCCTCGCAGTTGGAGGCTTCAGGTAAGGCATCTTGACAGTTATTATAGTTTACCGCAATTCCTCATGCATTACTTAGCATTTATCACTTCAACGCTCTCATTAATAATACGACCACGATAGAAGGCTGGGAGAAGGATAAAGCGGCTCTGTTAGTTCGCCGTGGCAAGATCCAAGAAGTGAGTCGATATAATTCTATACCTATGTTCGACCTCATCTTGGTACTCGTTCGTAGATCAAATTCCCATATGTAAGTGACCCACGCCCATCTTACGGCCCTTTGCTCATATATGTCCGTAGAACCTTGGCGTACGCCGAAATATAGAGGCACTCCTTGGGGACTCGCCCCTTTTGTGGTGTTGGCCTACCAGGACTCCGGGAACTGGCTTGAAATACCCAGTCCAATCTTCTGGTGGTGAGTGGACTGAGCTCTCACACTTCAAGCATAGGGATGAGGAAGATGGCTGGGGAGAGCCATAAATCCTCTCCTCGTATTACATCTCGTACCTATCCCACGTGCGTCCAAACCCAATGTCCCTATCCGCATTTAATCTACCAGCCAACTTCCTTACTCATTCACCCTACAATCACGCTTATTTCAACTACTATCACAGGGTATAACGAAGAAGACTGGCCACCAAAGGACCCCAGCATCGCAAACCAAAACCACTCCTTTAAGCTGCCAGATAACCCCTGGACGTACGAGAACGGCAACTTCAACCCCTCCCTCCTACCTTCGAGTTCCGGTCGACGCCTATCAACCTCAACAGCCACGCACCGAAAGTCTGCTAGGTCCAAAGGTCCAGTGGCCTCCGTGCCTCCGTATCATCCTGATTATCGGCCACCTGGAGAAGATGATAGCGATGTCTTCGAAGCTTTTTCTGCGGGTGACGATGAAGATGACGACGATACACCTCTTGCTCAACGACGACTAGTACGAAGGGGGTCGGAGGGCTACGAAGTGCACACTATCGACCGCGAAGAGATGTTGCGACAGCACGTGATGGATCATATGGAAGAGCCAGGAAGGTACAACGTATACGTACCTGACCCTCCAAGCGAGAGTGATCAGGAACTAGAGTTGGAATCGTTGGAACAAGAGGAGGTGCCGCTAACGGCGAGAGTGGAGAACTGGCGGGCTGCTCAGGTTGCTACTGCTGCGAACTAGTATAGTGTACTAGCATCGGAGGCGTAGCGATGGACTTTGGTTATGTTATGTATTGCAGTGTATTCAGCTTGGTTAATGGTATAACATGGACAACTATTAGGCAATCCAGTATATTCTATCTCACGATCCTATCCTATGATACACGGCCACGTCAGGTATACTTGGTGTGATTAAGAATGCACGAGCCGTTCGAGATATACGCGCCACTTCGCCCCCTCGGGCTCACCAATTTCGAGCACGCTGCTACCCAGAGGTACCTGGGCATCCCATACTCTCGCACTACCCTCGACACCTTCGTCTCCCGGTGGTAGGAACAGCCCGTTCAGCTTCACTTGCACGTCTTCAGGTGGAAGCACCGCCACGCCTTTCCCCTTGCCCTTTGGGCTTGAGTTCGGACTGTCGGTGGCCTTGGTTCTCTTCTTCCGAGGTCTCCCACGTCCTCGCTTCTGCTGAGGCTTAGGCTCCTCTTCCTCTTCCTCCTCTTCTTCGTGTCTCTCCGTGTTGATGTTACTGTCTTTCCCGTCTTTCCCTCCTCCACCTCGATGGCTCTTACCCTCATCATCACTATCCTCATCGTCGTCATCCCCGGGCACCATAAGTCTTACACCCTCAATCCTCACGCTCGTCTCTTCCCTTCCAAGCCTCACAGCCCACGTCTTCACGCCGTCCCTCCAATCCAGCCGAAGCCTCCGTCCAGCAGGTTGCGTCACCACAGACACATGCTTCAGTCGCCTGCGGATCTGTTCTTCTGGTGGTGTAGGCGACTTAGGCATTGTAAGAATTTGCGGTGATTGCGTGGAAGACGGATGTTGAGGGAGAGGATGGTTGGTGGACGAAGCAGCAGGCTTGGATGTGTAGTGATTGGTTGTCAGAGTGGACGGCGGTTGGTATGATGGTGTTGGGTAGTACTGGGCTGAAGTGCTGTTGAATGCAGCTGGGGAAAAGGTCGGAGGTGGAGGCGCAGGGGGAGACTTCTTGGAAGAGTACACCGAAGATTGCGAAGGTGTATTGGACATGGGAGGTGCTTGAGGTAGAGGAGATTGAGACATGGGCTGTGGCACACTTCTTGCCGCAGGCGGAGGAGGTGGAAGCGGAGGACGATGGGCCACAAACGCCAAGGGAGCGACATGCATGGTTGGAATGTACATCTTGGGGCTGACTATAGTTTGCGATGTCGAGGCCACGGGCTGTGGCTGAGTAGCTGCAGGAACCTTGAGCTTTATCTTGGTTGAGCGGTCGGCACTGGCGTAGGCGGGTATCGAGAATGGAGCAGGTAGAGTAGACATCAGGTGACGGAAGTAATCCTACGAAAATAGGTTAGAGGCCACATAGCGCTCCCTTGCAGGTTCGGCTTACCCGAAGAACGATCGCGTCGTCCCATATCTGTGTGTGTTCTTGATTGAACTCCAGAGCGTTTGAAAAGATAAGTTCGACATCGTTCGCGAAGTCGAGCGGAGTCTCGTACTCCCTGCGTTTCAGGCGTTTCTGACGAAGCAAGGTGAACTTGAATATCACGGTCACAGACACATACAATCTACTTACGAATATCATTTCGAATGAACGAGGTCGTTTGATGAGCTTGTAATACGAAGGCCACAGCTTTCTGTTGGGTAGCTCCATGAACTCTGCCGCCAACACTCGGCCACTATCGTGACAGTCAGCAGTGGTCTGTACGACAGCATATAGCCAACACATACTCATCAGCAGTCTTCTGGACGAGCTTCTGTAGCCTTGATTTGAGCAGCCGATTCTTGTTTGTCTTCTTGCTTTTCTTCTCGTCACCCTCTTCGGCTTCAGTACCACTACCTGCATCTGCTGCTTCTCCGTCGCCCTCTACTTCACCTGAACCAAGCTTCTCACACTCCAATAAGACCAGTTTCTACGACATAGCGAAGGAGCAGGTCAGATCCATGCAATTCGAGCCTCGAGGGTGTGTACGCACATGAAGGTACTTCGCGTCTTTCCAGATCTGACTCTCCTTCATGTTGTACTTCTTCGCATTCTTGAAGCATTGCTCGAAGTCTTGCTTGACCTCCTCGAAGAACGCATATCGCCCGTGCTCTAGATTACGTTTGATGTCGTCAAGGGCTACAGGTCGCTTGATTTGCTCGTAGTAATCGGGATATTGTCGTTTGGAAGGTAAACGAAGAAAGTCGTGGGATAATGCGCGCCCTCTGTTACATCGTAATGCACAGTCGTGAGTTGCATTTCGAGTTTGGAGAGTGTTTAGCAATGTCGTTTGTTGAAGGCGATGTGGAAATATTTATGAAAGTGAGAAAGGAAGAAGGGTCCAGATGAACGCTGCATGAGTGAAACCGCTCAAGCTGAGATAAATACCACGCACTCCTTGTTCGTCGCGTCCTTGATCACTTGCCATAACCTCAGTCCTCTCTCCTTCACCATCTCAGGATCCTCCTTAGTGCCAGAGTTCTCGTCTTCGCCGCCGGCAGCATTATTCTGCACCGTGCTTGGCGCGTCGTTTGTATTGTTGCCGGCTTCATTTGCCTCGCTAGCTGCAGATACGGAGGGTTGAGCAGGCTTGTGTCGTTTGGCGCGTGGTGCGTCGACATCAACGGGCTGGGCTGTGAGCGAGGTTGCCTCGCGCTTCATGCTGCTTGTAGAAGAAATTCGGAATTATGCAGGTATATTCGCCAGGAGAATAGTCGTAGGCTGTGGAACGTGCGGCGCGTTGAACGACTCTCGACTTGGGCTTACCCCGTCGCCTCCCTCCGGCGACGACTGCCATTTCGGGCATAAACATCGGCACATCACGTGGTTGTGAGCGCCTGTAGAGCTGCGATCGGCTTATGTAATGATACTCCTAAAGGGGCAGTAGAACGATATTCAACTCCTCAATATTAGGGCGCCCGTACTTATGAGGTGTTCTAGCGAGATGGACACGTTCAGCTCAGGCGCAGTAAGAACTATTATCCGCTTGAAGCGATCCCCACAGAAGTTACCAATACAATAAATGATCAAGCTAGTGTACACGCTAGTAAGTGGTAATTAGAGGAAGGGGAGTTTCTGTGACCCGGCGGACTGGCCGTTCGAAGCAAGCTTCAAGTCAGTTGACCTCCAGATCGGCTCGAGAGCCTTGTAGTTCTCTAAGAGAGCAGCGGTACCCTCGATGAGACCTTCTCCACTGTCTGTTCCCATAGGTATCCGTATCCTGGACCCTGCCCCGTTAACCTCCAGTTCCTTCGCTATCCCAGTATTTGTCGCGATCTCGTACACCCGTCTAGCTAACAAGTCACTATCGCCGACGCGACCCATGGCCGTAGAGATCTCGTGGATCTTGTTCACTAAATTATATCCCTGGCTCATCTCCGTGTAGACCTTCGAAAGTCCGGCCGGGATGGGAGCCTCCTCCTTATTCGCAGCGTTGAGCGTATATAATGGGTTCTTAGGGAGTATGTTTGTCGGGAAGTAGCCGGGTTCGATGATGTGGACCTTAACGCCGTACAAGGCCACTTCCTTTGCGAGTGCATCGGACAGAGAGTCGAGGGCTGCTTTACTCGCTGAGTAAGCCCCGAAGGAAGGGAAGTTGAGATGTGCTGCCATGGAGGAGATGTTGATGATATGGCCTGATTTGCGAATGCGGAAATGCGCAATGAAAGGCTGGGAAAAGGCGATGGTCCCGTACACATTCTCCTGGAATTGGCGCCTCAGACCTTCCACTCTGATAAGTAATCAGCATTTATAATACTACATCATATCCGAAAAGCTCCATCACTCACTCCTGTTCCTCAACAGGCGCGACTGCATTGGTGCTCCCTGCATTATTGACCAGGATATCGACTCGCCCGTAAACCTTAATGGCGGCCTCAGCGGCTGCCCTGATGTTGGCATCCGTGTCGTTCAGGTCTAGGACGAGGGGGTGTGCGCCGGCTTCCTTCAAAGCGGCAGGAAACTTCGCCAGAGATCGGACAGTCGCGATGACCTGTAGAACAGTGGATGAGTTTTATCAAGAGATCAAAAGTACGATTAAGTAACTCACCTTGTCTCCTTCTGACAGGGCGAGCTTTGCGATAGCTAGCCCGAAGCCGGAGCTCGTGCCTGTGACTACCCAGATACGTTGTGACATGGTGAATAAAGAAGAGGTGAGCTGTATGTGGACAGAATAGTGTCGGTTGACGTACGAGCAACATTTCGCTCGGCATCCTTTTATACATGAGCTCGCCTACGATTATCACCACTGGCACCTACTCAGGACAATGTTACTAACCTACTCATCGGTATATCCACGAGTACTGGATCAGTGCCAACGAGCTGCTTGGTAAGCTGTGAGCTTCAACTCGACGACTTGCAGTTGCGGACGTTTGCCGGTCGATTCGGAAATACCGTTCTCGGTAAGCTGTATTTCAAGATAAAAAATCGGATATTACTACTTTCAGCTATAGTGAATCCGTGATTGGCACATTGAGTTGATCGTCGGAGCGCTCGGAGATTGAGCGTGGTGACGCCGCTCGACTCGGACGCGTTCTAGGCCTAACTGAACGTAGTAAGAGCTCAGACAATCTTCAATTTCGCGAGACAAAATGTGCAGCTCGTCGTCGATGAGAATGATAAAAGTACACATTGATGAGCGTAAGCATTGCATGCAAACCGAAAACGAATGTACAACGGATGTCAGACTAAGTACAGCAGCGTGCTGGGAGTGTGCGTAAGCCGAGGATCAGACACTATATAGATTATATTTTAATCGAGTTGCATATGGCATAGATCGTGCATAAAGGCATAGAGGCATGGAGCATAAGGACATAGCCTGAGTGGAATAGTAGCTGTTAAATCTAATGTGGAGACCCGAGAACACATTCCGTCACCACTTCTGACATCTTAGGCAGAGGCTGCACCCTGTTCCAAAGCCTTCTTCCTCCCTTCCTTAACCTCTTGCAAACGCGCCTCAATACACTTCCGCGGGAACCACGGCATACGATACTGCGTCGCCAACTTCTCCATCAGCTTCAGCTCAAGTCCCTGAGCGCACATAACACCAATCTCCGCGAGCGTAGAAAGTCCAAGGTCTTCAAAAATTGCCACCATCACATCACCGTACTTCTCCTTCGCGTCGAAACCGCACTTGTGGAAGAAGGGCCTCAGTCCTCGGTTGCGACGTTCTTCGATAGCGCTGTGGGCCTGGCCCGAAAAGTATTTGGCCATTATTTCCTGAGGCACGTATTTCATCCACTCTGCATCGGTCAACAGGGGCTTTGACGCTTCTTCAATCGGCAACTGGATCGCAGAAGAGCCAGCAGGCTGATCAGCCCACTGAGTAGCAGGGTGAGCAGGAGTCGGATTGACCGAAGAAATAGCCTGGCTGGCCTGGACAGGAGGGATACTGAATCCGAGAGAGCTCCAGCTTGTAGGCAGCAAAGAGGGTGCACCGCCATCAGAGGGAAGGCGGCGTGGGTCCTTGGAAATATTGACCGTACTCGGGAGAGGCTGAGGCTGGTAACGAGAAACATCTTGGGCCGCAATCGGACCGCGCGAATGCGGTTTCTCACCCATTGGCCGACCTGTGGAACTTCGCGACGCGGGTCGAGAGATCGTATAAGGGGCATGTCGGTCACGGTGATCGTTGGACTTGGGGGAACGGATCGTCGAGGCGGGTGGGCGTCGAATATCGTCCTCTGGATACCTCAAGACCCCTTTCGATGGGGAAGGAGTGCGTTGCTCGCTCGGCCCTTTGGACGGGGAAGGAGTTGAGAGACGCATGCTGTTATCCTCACGAATGGGTGGCTCCATATAACCTGAGAGGGGGGGTGGTTTGTTCAGATATGTGTACTGGTGAATACTACTATGTAGACGACTCACGATGCAGTTCTCTGTCACTGCGCATTCCATCATACCCTCTATCACCATAACCTGCAAAGGTACTCTTGCGAGGACTAGACGACCTATGATGTTTATGTTAGATACACAGCTGAATATACTGCAAAGAAAAACTGACATGATGAACAACGGTGCGACGAATTGGTCTGACACTGCGGGGTAAGAGTGAGAAAGGAGAAATCTGGGATGCTAGATAGCTCAGAGAGACGCTATATATACCCTTCTGTAGATGTACGCTGTCAGTGGCCATGCACGAACAACTTACATCGTGTACTCAAACCCACCATGGCCAATCAAGAATCATTGCAGGCCGGGCGTGCATTGACCGGATCTTGGGAGTACCTATTCAATTGACCGAAAGGCCAAGGCTGTCAGATATTAACTCAAAACATCCATAAGGCCTTGTGATCTAGTATCCAGAGGCCTATAAGGTCCATAGTAACGGTGACCTGTTCTTGCTGGCCCGCACCATAGGTCCGGAGACGACCGTCTCTTCCTTTGAGTTAAATTTAAAAACATGGGTCAGCCTGAGTGTTGAACGTTGAGGGGCGGTCTGATGTAAGGATGCACATTACAGCTACCGTTGATACATGTAACGGCGGTATTGTAGCAGACTTGTAGGGGACCCCCTTGAATACAGCGGTGAAGGTTGTCGGCAACGTCGATTACTAAAAAAGCGACGCGCATGTCCTGTTTGGGAAGGAGGAAGAGCGCTTCATTGGCACTTCATTACGGGCGTCTAAGAAACACTGTTTCTTCCACTGCGCTCATGTGCGAGTTCTGTACATGTGCGTCATCGTTTGCTATACGCCGTCTTCCAAGTAGACTAAAAGCCCGTGAGTCGTTCCAAAAGAAATTATATCATTTATACTCGTGCTTCTCAACCCCTGACTGTCGCGGCAGAAGCAAGAATTTCGCAACTTTGTCTGTGTGACCGTGTCAGCCTCGATTCTGACACCTCCTCCCGTCGGCAGCGTCCAATCTTCCTCCTTCTACACTCTTCTATAGTCAGCCACCCATTCAAAATACACAGGGGTACGTTGCTTCTCAAACACATGCAAGAGCTCTGTATCTGCCTTTGACCTCTCATCCAATGAGACTGCTACGATGTGGCACCGTATGTGGTTGACAAGAGGCTTTCGCCTCCTGAGCCCCTGGTTCTACTCGGGAGGTGAGTCGTAGAAAATGTATAAATACCCCTTCGATATCTGTAGGCCTCTCCCTACCTTCCTTACACCCCACTATCACGGTCTGGCACCGTACTCTTACGCTTTCGTATCCATCACACGTCCTCTGCTCTCACCACCGCTTTCATAACCTTCTATACGATGCGTGTCTCTACCAGCTCAATGTTCCTTGCCGCTCTCGCTTCGTCGACCTCGATATCTCAGCTGGTCGCTGCTGCTCCAACATCATCAGCTCCTACCACCGACAATTCGATGTCGACGACTTCTGACCCGGCGCCGCCAGCAGCACCTGGAGCACCCGACTTGTCTTCTGTCCTGGGTAACCTCCCCGCTCGACGCAACTCTTTTTCGTCTGAGTCGCTCGAGGCTCGCCAGCTGGGCCCTCTCCTCAATACCTTGGCTGGCCTCTCACCAGTCGTCGCCAAAGTTCTCTCTCTTCTTGGTCTCATCAAGGGTGCCTCTGCCGCTGGTATCGAGTCGGTTGGGGAGCTCACGCCTGACCAGATCTCCCATATCACCGACCTAGTCCGCAACATGACTAGTGGGTTGCCTATCCCGCTTCCCATTCAGCAAGGCAGCAACACCTCTGCTCCTTCTAACTCCAGCGCTGAACACTCGCGGAGAAGCAAACCTGACTGGAAGGACTCGCATTCTGAGGATCACGCCGCCGATAACGTGGCTTTCCCTCTCGGTCTAGCAGGCCGTGACATGCCTTCGGTTGGTGCAGCGGGCCTCCCCTATGATGCCGCCGGTCTCCCAGTCAGCCCTCCCATCTCGCCTCCCATCTCTCCTCCTGTCGCTCCTCCTAGTTCTCTTCCCATTTCTCCTCCTATCGCTCCACCCAGTTCTCTGCCTGTTTCTCCTCCAATCTCTCCTCCCACCCCTCCCACTCCTGGATCTGGGCTTGCACCTCCCGCTGGACTACCTAGACCTCCTGTCGGTGTACCCACTATTCCATCTCCTCCGGTTGGCAGCCTCCCCTTCTCGCCTCCTCTCCCCGCGAACCCGCCTAACTCTCCTGCACAGGCACAGGCGGCGTCGATGAGCACTCCCGACGCTCCTCCCCTGTTCGCTGCTTGAGAGATTTCTCTCGTGGGCTTGCATCGCTTCATTTTTTTGTGTTCATATCTACCTAATAGCGCAAACTACTTGGCGCACATTCACTGTTTCGATTTCTTTGGCATTTATGTCTCTTATATCAGTCTGTTCTGCTTGAATATACCCTTGGCTTCGTTTATACCCATGACCACTTTAGAGTGAAGTGTGACGACGACGGGACATCATTCACTACAACAGACGTTAAGTAAGTCAACCTTGAACAAAGCTTCTGTCCTTTGAGCAAAGCGAGCCATCATTGATTTGTTACCACCGCCGACCGAGCACATACACGCGTTATCGTACAGTTAGTTACACTTTCCTGCCATCCCACCCTTCACTCATCTGCAATCTTGATCAAAATCTTCCCCGCCAACTTCCCTCCAGGAGTCGTCAACTCCGTCTGTGCGTCCCTCGCACCTTCAGTCGTGAACGGGTACCTACTAGGGATCCTAATCTTGAACACCCCGTCTGTGAGGAGTTTGAACAGCTCTTGGGAGTAGTGTTCGGACTCTTCGGGGGTGACGATATAGTTGGGCATGCTATTCAAGAGACGCGTTCATAGTTAGCATAAGAGTGTGGAAGATTAGTGTTGAGTGATGGTATGCGAACCTGGGGCGAACGAGAACCAAGTTCTTCGGCGAGAGTTTGAGTGGGGAGATAGGATCAGGTGCACCAGAGGCGTTTCCAACGCTGACCAGTGTACCCTTCCTACGAATCAAGTCGAAATTGGCCAAGAACCTATTCAACTCTATCGTCAGCATCCTATATCATATTACCCGCGAAGCAAATACTCACGTGTCCTTCCCAACACCATCATAAACAGCATGCACACCCTCCCCATTCGTAATCTCAAGCACACGCTGAACCGTATTCTCCTTCGTATACAAAATAACATGATCAGCGCCATACGACTTGGCGATCTCTGCCTTCTCGGGTGTAGACGTCGTGCCAATGACGGTCGCGCCGCGCAGCTTGGCGTACGCTGTGAAGAGGAGTCCGAGACCGCCTGCTACTGTGTGGATGAGGATGACGTCGCCTTTCTTGACGTTGTAGGATTCGGTCATTTGGGTAATGGCGGTAAGTCCTGTGTTTATAACTGGTTAGATCTTGTATGACGAGTCGGGTGTATCGGAAGGCGCACCTTGTAGGATTGCCGCAGCTGCGACGTCAAGGCCGATGCTATCTGGAATAGGCCATACAAGGTTCCATGGCTTCGAGATATACTCCGCATGGGATCCCAGCCCAAACTATATGCGTAGGCCCATGATTCGAAACTGCTCCAATACCGTAAAGATATGCAAGATACTCACCACAGCGACCCTGCTCCCGACCTTGTATCCTCGCGCCTTGAAAATCGGGTGGTTCAAGACGGCTTCGTCGGTCGGTAGAGCCACAACTGTGCCTGAGGCTTCGTTTCCGAGAACTTGGGGGAAGCTCGGTATAGGATAGAGGCCTTTTCTATTCAATTAGTCAACATATGAATAAGATAGGTACCTCGTATCATACGTACCGGAAGTACGTGTCGATCGTGTTAACACCTCCCCAAGCAACCTACTCCCCCCTTTCAGAATATACACAACATATCCCTGCACTACAATCTTCGCACCTTTATGAGCACCTGGTCTGGCTGCTGCTTAGGAAACGGAACAGAAAGCTTCTCAACAACCTCAACACCACCAGTCTTGTTGATCCCAATCGCCTGAATACTCTCCGGGAACGACATCTTCAAGTTCGCGTTCGAAGTCACCGAACTCGAGGATGGAGATCTACTGGAGAAGTGCTTGGCCAGTAGAGATACTCTCGACGATGCAGTTGTTGCCGCTTTAGACGAGGAAGTCAAGTTCAGAGCGAGTCGAGAGAGTGGACGTAGAGTAGTGCAAGACATACCAAGTACGGGTGAGCGTATGACTAAGGGCGTACGGGGTGTGTGAGAACATAATGACGGTGTGTCGGACTCGGATGGACAGCGTTGCGCAATCGTCAGCTAATCTAGTGGCGCCTAGATCATCTATCCATTATGGTTGAGATAAGATAAACTATCCGTGAACACAGAATATTGAATGTCGATGAATACCGAATACACGGTGCCAGTAGGAGGCTATGGAATGTGCATGTGCATGTGCAACACAAGACAAGAAGTTTCCTATCATCTTGTATGTGTATTCTAGCATCCCTGGTTAGAAGTGGACACGGAAAATCCCAATATTGATTGCTTACAGTAATCGAATACAGACTTGCCCTAACATAACATACAATTACTAGCACACGATGAACATAAACTTTACCACAGATACATCGGAACGATTTGACGTGCTCATACAGCCCAAATTCAACCCAGCCTGCCCTTCTACCATACCCGCTCCTCACGTCTCCTTTTGCCCCTCCGGATCAGCATTGTGCCCCTCCTCCATCCCCACCCCATCCTTCCACCCCTCCCCACCCGCAAGCAAAACCCCCACAAGCAACTCATAAACCATCTTCATCTGCCCCAGCTTCTGCACCATCCCAGGCCTCTGCTCCCTCAACGCATCCACCTCCCTCACCACCTCGTCCTCTCTAAACTCCTCCGGCAACTCTCCCAGCGGGGACTCTCCTATCTCTATCCCTCTCTCCTCCCCTTCTTTTCCCTCTTCTCCTTCCTTGCCCTCCTCTCGCTCCACTCCTTCCTCTCGCTCAATCTTTTCGTGCAAGATTGATGAGGTAGGCGGCAAAAACCGATGTGCGCGTAGTAACGAGGAAAGAGCGATAAAGGTCCCCGTACGTCCTATACCCGCCGAGCATCCCACCACAATCGGCGGGTCCGGGTCCAGGTCCAACTTATCTGAGGAGGGAGGGGGGAGGGGGAGAGAGGAGAGGTCTCGGTTGACTTTGTCTACGAGCAGTGCGAAGCGGAGGAGCGAGTGTGGGTCGGAGGGGACGTCGTGGTCTGGCCAGCCTTCGTAGAACATATGGTTGAATACCACTCTCTCTGCCTCGTCTGCCCCTTCCCCACTATTGAGAGGTTGGATAGACACGAGACTATGCACGCACCCAGCCTCTTCCACCACCTTACTCTCCAACAACGTAACTTTAAGAGGCGGAGCATGGCACCCAGGCTCAGGAGGCGTGATCCACGACTCACCCGGCCTCTGAGGGAAATAAAAGTGTGCTTTCTGGGTGCCGGATTCTCGAACTCTGGTGAGCTGGACGACGGTGCGTATGCGGCTCGTCGGTGCACTGTTGGGAGTTGGATTGAGGTCGAGCGGGCGCGTGAGAGGTTGGAATATGAGGCTGAGGAAGGCGTGCATGGTGTCGGGGAGAGGAGCTTGAGTTGCGATCCACCATTTCTTCCCAGCCAACTCCCTCACCCAACTCGCATTCAAATACCTCCCCGCCGGCTCCGTCTCTTCCTCCCCTTCCTCTCCCTCCCCTCCTTTTCCTTCTTCCCCTCCTTTTGCGTTTCCCTTCCCATGATGATGATGATGCCCAACAACAACCCTCGTCCGATCATACGGCGCCACATCCACATACCTATTCCCCCTCACATGTCCCGGCTCATACGCACACCCCACCGAATAATGCGCGATCAGCTCCGCGTCTTTGAGGGCTGTGGAGGGACGGTGGATGAGCCGGTGGGTGGCGGAGGGGTGCGAGGTGTGTCGGGAGGCGCGGCGGTGTTTTGTGCGTTCGGATTCGCGGGTGGAGAGGGTGCGGTCTGCGTCGGTCAGGTAGGCGGGGCGTTGGGCGCGGGAGAGCCAGGCGGGGAGGGGTGGTGGTTGTGGTGGTGGCTGGGAGTCAGACATTGTGGGTTGAGTGAGTCTTTGCAGTTGTCGCGAGAATCGTCTTATATATTTGAGGATGAGAAGTGGCGCTGTGACCATATACGCTATCGCAGATTGCCTCGCCAGCGCCAGATTGTAATGAAAGTTGGAAACCACAAGACTGCCACAAGACGAAAGTTGGAAGCGGTGATGACGATGAATGCACGATGCCAAGTGAATACGATAATGGGCGCTTGGAGTGGTGAGAGCCACGTGAAGTACAGCTTCCTTTTCGAGGTGATAATCGACGCACAAGTAGAGCCGGGCCACAGATTTCGCCGCGAGACAAGGACAAGACAAGGGTTGGAAAGCCACCATGGGAGACCTAGTACAGCTTATATCGCCAGAGACAAAGATAAAGTGCGTGCCTATGAATCGTAGATGTGTGTGGCGTGGGTCTGAAACCAGTCCTGGGCAGAGTGAGCTCAACGCTGGACAAGTCGGTCGGGAAAAAGGGTCTGACGGATGGCAGTCCTGAGAGCTGTTGGACATCGCAACAAGTATGTTCCCGTGCACAATCCATATACAAGGGCTATACTTACTTGTACTTGGGATCCCAGGGCACACCGCAATACATCCAACTATCCTTCGACCGTCCAGTTATACCCCGACAGATAGCGCTCACATTCCAAGGAGGGTTTGCCGGACGGATATGTAGCATAGATGTCCAACGAAGCGGTGGTGGGAAGGAGTGGGAGAGGCTGACGCAGGTGTTTCCGGAGGATATCAATCGTAAGCAGAGTTTTGAGATTCCGGACCCAGGGGAGGGGGCGGGGCAGGGGGTGGTGGGGATGAAGTTGGTGTTTGAGGAGAGTTCTGATTTCTTTGGGAGGATTACTGTGTATGATCTTCAACTGTTGGGCCATGTCGTATAGCTATAGATACTTGGCGGCGCGCATTCTATCGCCTCGTCACAGCACTTGTTGTTCAATTTCCTTCGGGAGATTGTCTTGATACAGGCATAGTACTAGTGGGCTAAGGAAAGGTAGAGCCTAGAGTAGATGACAGAACTCATAGTAGGGAGGAAACAACAAGTGGCGACGTTACGCGAGATGACAGGCACTCGCTGCAACGGCGCGACTCGTCACACTCACGTGAGAAGTGACCCGTGCCAAATTACTTACCGTGCTCAGGCGTTTTCCCGTGTCTCGCTCTCACCACCACCATCACCATCAAAAAGCTGATGGCAGAACGTAAGAATTTATGCATATTCAAAATCAAGCTCACATATTCACTCGTAATCCAGCCAATCCATTTCTCTCAGCCGACGTCTCCAATGGCGAGCTCACCTCAGAGCCCTCGCCAAGCCCCAAGTCCCCCTTCCCAATCAACAGCCTCCCCCCCGAACTCCTGGCCCAAATCCTAATCCTCTGGTCCCACACAGACCCCGACGCCCCCTGGCTAGCAGTCCTCGTCTGCCACCACTGGCGCACCACCGCCCTCGCCACCAACACCGTCTGGTCACAAATAACCCTCCACCTCGTCCCCTCTCCCTCCCCGTCCCTCTCCTCTGACAGCGATTGGGATTGGTTAGACGAGGAGGAACTCGCGTTGCTGAGGTCACCGAGAGGGAAGAGGCGGCCGCATGCATTGTGGATTGAACGCGCGCACGACGCCGATGTAAGCTTGCATATAACTGCGATTGCGGCGTACTCGCATATGCAACAGCAGTTGTATCAGACGCTTTCGTTGCTGGCAGAGCACGTCGAGCGTGTGAAACGCGTCGTGCTGTGCGTGCAGTTCAACTACCTCGCAGACGTCGCACTGGGTATCCTCTTCCAGCGCGTCCCCGGGGGGTACGTCCTGCCCTACCTAGAAGTACAGCTCGAAGAGAAGATACCAAAGGAACTGCGTCGGCTTAGCCATATGGCGCAGGTGAACGTGAATCCTAGCACGTTCCAAGTGCTAGATGAGTTCTGGACGTACTGTCCCCCAGTACAGAGTTTGAATTTCAAGGGGTGTTATGCACCGCGTAACCCACACCCCCACTCATTCTCCCATACCCAATCTCTCACTCTCTCGCACGCCTCCCTACCGCCCTCGCACTTCCTCAAAGATGTACACCACTTCACCTCCCTGCGTGCCCTCACACTCGACTCCTCCTGCTCTTCCACCCCAGGATACATACTCTCCAAAGAACTAACTCTTCCGCACCTGACGACCCTACGCCTGCTCAACCTCGACACCTCCTCCTGCACACACTACTTCACCCTCCTCTCCGCTCCCTCGCTCACAGCTCTAAGCATACGGAACGAGGGTCTCAAAGAGCTGCGCGAACTGTGGACTCCGCAGGAGGGGATGTCGTGGTATGAGTGTTTGCAGCCGTTTGGGGATGCTTTGGAATCATTCGTACAACGGGCATCTTGCCTTCGAACCTTGCACCTCGACCGATGCCCTATTGACGACCGTCACTTTTTGCGCGTCTTACACGCCGCAGGGGAGTTGGAGGAGCTGGGGATGGATTACCTCCTCATCGGCACACCAGCGCTGAGAGGGCTCACTCCCTCTCCTCCTTCACCACCACTGTCTTCTGTTTCTGGTTCTGGATCGCGCAGTTCAAAGGAGGAAGAGGAGGGAGAAGTGATATGCCCGCGTCTACGACGCCTCATAATAGAGAACTGCGCGTCTGTCAAGAAACGGGACCTCTTGGGTTTCCTCGAGGCTCGTTCAAAAATCTCTAGATCTGTGGAGGATGTTACGATTTTTGGGTGTGAGCAGCTGAGTGGTCTGGGGGAGGATGTTGAGAGGTTTGGTGGTGCGGTGGTGGTGGTGATGGGGTGGGGAGGGTGAGGGTGAGGGTTGTTGTTAAGGATATTGATTAGAGTGGAGGGGTAAGTGAGAAGAGGTGTGTGGTACTGTAACCATTTTTATGTTAAGCTGACGTTACGATGCTTCAAGATCTGTATACCTATTCAAGCTTAATCATTATCGTGAGTGTCTTCTCTTTCCGGTACTGTCAATTTATTGAACTCAGTCGACCTGTGTTCAGAAATATATTCGTACATCGTTGAGAGCGTATCCTATAGTAACAAGAGTAAATCTCGTCCCAAGGGAAATTACGATCTTTGAGCATAAGTAGCTGGGGGTCTAGCAAGGGATGTTGGGAGGCGATTAGGTAATACGATTCTACCGAGTGTTGTCTTAAGGATATTGAGTGGGAAGGGAGAAGATGTGTCCAATAGTACGGAGTAATGCGATGTGAACTAACACTACACCTCAGATTTCTAAGCTATAGCAGCGAGTGTCATAAGGCGTCATAGCTTTATCAATTACCGTGAGTCCTCTCTTTCCTGGACTAGTACAGTCAATTTACTGAACTCAGTCGACCTGTATTCAGATGCATAGTCTTACATTCTTGAGAACATGTCCTATATGAGTCATCTCGTTCCGAGGGAGATACTAGAGGACGTGCAACATTTTACAGCCTCTTACTAGTACTATTTGGCACGTAAGAACCGTCATTTACGTACTACGCGGTAATCCTGACCCGGAGGGATATAAGGTGCATAATGAGAAGGTGCGTGACTGGAATATCCTGACTATGGTGCACTGCAACTTGGATGCAACCTGATGCCACCAGTTTTAGGTTTTCTATCGATTCGAACCTACTCTAACCCGAAGCGCGACACGTATCCGGCTGTGACGGGTAACAAGGCAGCGGCCAATCACTGGAAGGCCCACCCAGTCTAATATCGTGGGAATAACCCGGAGAGTCAAAGTCTCACGTTGGTTAAGCATGCGTCTGGATATATGCACGCGAGTTGAGTCTTTCTCTCCCCTGTAGTCAGTCCCAGCACCGGATGGTCGTCCAGTTAGAGAACGTGTTCCACAAGAGCGAAACTCGCCTTCTCAGGCTTGTGCCGTAGTTCAGCACTGCTTCGTGCAGCTATGAAAAAGATACAAATTGAGGTGTGTGGTCAATTCAGAGTGTAGCTTTATGATGTCTAATACCAGCCAAACGTACTCATGCATATGGCCCCAGAACTTCTCAGTGACTACTTATAAGTGTGACCGGCTGTGACACGGGCTAAGCTTCCTCACTGCGGCTCAGACTGGCCATGGGACTGAGACGCCAGAGCAGCGACGAATCAGCCCGGCCCGGGCCTGATGTCTTGGGAAACTCTCACATACATTCCACCCAGAATATACGGGTATTGGAAAGTGCGGGAAGAAATGCCGCACTCCGCACTGTGCGCCGCACACTTCAGCGCCTACT